>KQ030506.1:465505-755955 GCA_000956045.1 Hirsutella minnesotensis 3608 | reverse complement strand
CATGTGACCTCCAAGTTTAATGAGTGTCTCACTTCAATGTATAAGTAGCTTCAGTGAGAGTTTTCCCTAGGAATCTCTCTCCTTTTCTCCTCGTGGACAATCACTTAATCCAAGTCGCACTCGACCTTGTTCGTGCCTTGTACCGTCACATATTGTCCACCTGACCCACGAATGCGTTGCACTTGAAGTGACCGTAGGTACGCTTGTCCCTCGTGCGGTGACCTCGACACTCGGCTTCTTCTTCTTTTCTTTTCCTTTCCCACCCCCCCTTTCCTTAGCATCACCTCACCCCAGCTTCCCAAGTCGTCGCATTCTCCTCACCTACGGGAGACGGCCGCAAAAAGGGCTCGCGAGGCATCTCTTACCGGCATCCCCCGAACACCGCACACAAAGAGCCGACGCCCAAAGCAATTAATTAGCATCGTCAACACAGCCTCCATCCGTGACCATGGCTGACGACAAGGCCATTGGCGCGCCAGCGCTGGATACCAATATCGAATCGGGACGCTTTGACGAGAAGAGAGCCCAACAGCAGCAACCCGGCATGGGCCAACCGCCCAAGAAGGCCGCCGGTGGCGACGGCGAAGAGGAGGACGAGGACATTGACGCCCTCATCGAGGACCTCGAGTCCGAGGATGGCCACGCCGGCTTCGAGGAGGAGGAGGAGGAGTCCTCTCCTGGCGGCGGCCGCACCGTTCCCGAGGACATGCTCCAGACCGACAGCCGCGTCGGTCTTACCGAATCCGAGGTCACTTCCCGTCGTCGCAAGTTTGGTCTCAACCAGATGAAGGAGGAGAAGGAGAACTTGATTCTCAAGTTCTTCTCCTACTTTGTTGGTCCCATTCAGTTCGTCATGGAGGTAAGCCATCTACTGCGCACCCTTGCACTTGCAGCTTCCCCCGCCCTTGGCACGCTTCATGTTCTGCGCAATCATTGCACGTCATGATCGAGCCTGTCTGCCTCACTTGTGCTCTGCGGCGAAAATCGGTGGGAAGAGCATCTCGGTGCGCCCAATGTTTTTCTCCGCAGTCAGCATTTTTTCACCCAATTTTTCTGGTGCCGCAGATTGCTGGCTCCACCAGAGCTCTTTGGTGGGCCGCGAGCAATTGGCGCGCATCACTGGGCGGTTCAATGTGGGGACGGTCGACAGACCGATCCATCCGATGCGACCTCGAGTCTGGCCCCGCTGTCTTTGGCGAAACAAAGTTTGACGCGCCGATCCCCAGTTTTGCACTGGCACAACACACCCTTTTCGCCCATCTCATCAGACATGAACTTGTTTGTTGTGTCCCGAAAATGCGCTAACCGAGGCTTGTTTTTCAATCTAGGCTGCTGCCGTTTTGGCCGCTGGTCTTCAGGACTGGGTTGATTTTGGTGTCATTTGCGCCCTGCTTCTGCTCAACGCCTGCGTCGGTTTCGTCCAGGAATTCCAGGCCGGCTCCATCGTCGACGAACTCAAGAAGACGCTCGCTCTCAAGGCCGTCGTTCTCCGTGACGGTGCCCTCAAGGAAATCGAGGCTCCCGAGGTCGTCCCTGGCGATATCCTCCAGGTCGAAGAGGTAGGTCCCGGTCATGAACGCCCTTCTCCAAACAGGGCGTCTTTCGACGACCCGCTCCGCAAATGCGCAGTCTCACCAACACCCTCGAGGCTTGGCGTGACCGCACTCGCAGAAGTTCAGTTGAGCTAACCCCCTTCGCCAGGGTACCATTATCCCCGCCGACGGTCGCATTGTCACCGAAGATGCCTTCCTCCAGGTCGATCAGTCTGCCCTTACTGGCGAGTCTCTCGCCGTGGACAAGCACAAGGGCGACAACTGCTTCGCTTCATCCGCTGTCAAGCGCGGCGAGGCTTTCCTCGTCGTTACCTCCACTGGTGACAACACCTTCGTCGGCCGCGCTGCCGCCCTCGTTTCCCAGTCTGCCGGCGGCACTGGTCACTTCACCGAGGTGCTCAACGGTATCGGCACAGTTCTCCTGATTCTCGTCATTCTCACCCTGCTCGTCGTCTGGGTCTCGTCCTTCTACCGATCCAATCCCATTGTCGAGATTCTGCGATTCACCCTTGGTATCACCATTGTCGGTGTCCCCGTCGGTCTGCCCGCTGTCGTCACCACCACCATGGCCGTCGGTGCCGCCTACCTCGCCAAGAAGCAGGCCATCGTCCAGAAGCTGTCCGCCATCGAGTCCCTCGCTGGTGTCGAAATCCTCTGCTCCGACAAGACCGGTACCTTGACCAAGAACAAGCTCTCGCTTGCTGAGCCCTTCACCGTCCAGGGCGTCGACCCCGATGACCTCATGCTCACTGCCTGCTTGGCCGCTTCCCGCAAGAAGAAGGGTATCGACGCCATCGACAAGGCTTTCCTCAAGGCGCTCAAGTACTACCCCCGCGCCAAGAGCGTTCTGTCCAAGTACAAGGTTCTCGAGTTTCACCCCTTCGACCCCGTCTCCAAGAAGGTCCAGGCCCTCGTCGAGTCTCCCCAGGGCGAGCGCATCATCTGCGTCAAGGGTGCCCCTCTCTTCGTTCTCAAGACCGTTGAGGAGGACCACCCCATTCCTGAGGCTATCGACATGGCTTACAAGAACTGCGTCGCTGAGTTCGCCACCCGTGGTTTCCGTTCTCTCGGTGTTGCCCGCAAGCGTGGCGAGGGTGCTTGGGAGATCCTCGGCATCATGCCCTGCTCCGACCCTCCCCGTCACGACACTGCCCGCACCATTAACGAGGCCAAGAATCTGGGTCTTTCCATCAAGATGTTGACTGGTGATGCCGTCGGTATCGCTCGTGAGACGTCTCGTCAGCTCGGTCTTGGCACCAACGTCTACAATGCTGAGCGTCTTGGTCTTGGTGGCGGCGGCGACATGCCCGGT
Organism: Hirsutella minnesotensis 3608; assembly: GCA_000956045.1. Lineage (NCBI taxonomy): Eukaryota > Fungi > Ascomycota > Sordariomycetes > Hypocreales > Ophiocordycipitaceae > Hirsutella > Hirsutella minnesotensis. The sequence continues at coordinate 753,090 of KQ030506.1, read as the reverse complement.
TCTGAGGTCTACGACTTCGTCGAGGCTGCCGATGGTTTCGCAGAAGTTTTCCCCCAGCACAAGTACTCTGTCGTCGAGATTCTGCAGCAGCGTGGTTATTTGGTTGCCATGACTGGTGATGGTGTCAACGACGCTCCATCCCTGAAGAAGGCCGACACCGGTATCGCCGTCGAAGGTGCCTCTGACGCTGCTCGCTCCGCTGCCGATATTGTCTTCCTTGCCCCTGGTCTCGGTGCCATCATCGACGCTCTCAAGACTTCTCGTCAGATTTTCCACCGCATGTACGCCTACGTCGTCTACCGTATCGCCCTGTCTCTGCACATGGAAATCTTCCTTGGTCTCTGGATCGCCATTCTCAACCGCAGCTTGAACATTGAGCTCATTGTCTTCATCGCCATCTTCGCTGATATCGCCACCCTGGCCATTGCTTACGACAATGCACCCTTCTCTCAAACTCCCGTCAAGTGGAACCTTCCCAAGCTCTGGGGCATGTCTGTCTTGCTCGGCGTTGTCCTGGCTGTCGGTACCTGGATTGCCCTGACCACCATGTACGCTGCCGGTGTTGAGTCTTTGTCCGCCGGCGAGGACGCCAAGCTGGTTCGTGGTGGTATTGCCCAGAACTTCGGTAACCTGGACGAGATTCTCTTCCTCGAGATCTCTCTAACGGAGAACTGGCTGATCTTCATCACCCGTGCCAATGGTCCTTTCTGGTCTTCCCTTCCTTCATGGCAGCTTAGCGGTGCCATTTTCGTCGTCGACGTCATTGCCACCCTCTTCTGTATCTTTGGTTGGTTCGAGGGCGGCAACCAGACCAGCATTGTTGCCGTTGTCCGTATCTGGATTTTCTCCTTCGGTATCTTCGCCATCATGGGTGGTCTTTACTACTTCATGCAGGGATCTGCCGGCTTCGACAACCTAATGCACGGCAAGTCTCCCAAGCGAAACCAGAAGCAACGATCGCTGGAAGACTTTGGTAAGTGACAAATCGCACACTTCGCAAAGGAATCAACGCTAACCCGCTTCACAGTCGTCTCTCTGCAGCGTGTGTCGACTCAACACGAAAAGTCCCAGTAAATATGGCTTATCGCTACATACCCCGCATGAATTGAAACATGCCTTTTCTTCTTGTTCAAATTGCATTGTATGAGTCGTACACCAAGCATCGACACATTTCTGGAGGCAATGGGTGGCAAGTATTGATATACCTAGACCGTCTTTTCTCGAGACATCTTAATGATAAAATTTAAAAATTTAAAAATCAGTATTGTGCACTGTGACACGGAGCCATTGTTCTTTTGCACTTGCTCGGCCATCCTAAGCGGTGAGCAGTGATGTTGGCCGAAGGTAAGGAGAAACCGCCTCGGAGTGTCACCTTGCTTCGACCCCATGTCGAGCACCGCCTACCAAAACCGGGACATGAGGAAACGGGTGCGATCAAGCGCAAAGAGCTGATTCGGAATGACTGAACAGATTTGTGTCAATGGTTTCTCATGCGTTCGAGTCGCGATGCAGCCTCCTGACCATGCGAGAGTCCAGATATTGCGCGGCGACGCGCTTCCCGCCGTGCTTCCAGACCAACGCGAGATCCCTAGCTACCATCCTGCCGGACGACCAGATTCATAGAGCACCGCGCTCCAACGCACTCACGGTACTTCGTATACAATGCACGAAGTACGAAGTAAGCCATTGACGCAAGGTGGCAGCGCACGTGGGCAGATCATCTCCCACCGAGCCCGTCGTGGGTATAGTCGCGAACGAACACAGAGCGAGATGCCTCTTTATACGCGGTCTCCAACCGTGGGAGAACCTAGGTCTCGGCATGTGGCAAGATAAGGGTCCGGTCAAGTGTTGACTTATGCCTAACCGAATCCCCCTTTCCCTAGTGAAGATCGGTTGATGCCATCGAATGCAGACAGAACTGTTGAATTGTGTGGAATCGACTTTGTAGCTGAACTCGGAGCGACTTTTGAATGGTGTCTGCAAATTGGCACACCTCGTATTCGCTGGCCCAATCCAAGTCGACATTTGGTTACACAGAGCATACTCGGCGGAAAGCCAAGTCCACATGTGCCGAGCTTGGCGGTCCTGTCAGTCAAGATAAAAGGCACGACGTGTGGCCTGGCCATCAACTGTTTGTTTCTACGCGGCACATGAACGAAAGCGAAAATCTTTGAGAATAAAGCGACAACAGCCCAAGAGAGGGAAACTGGCCCAATGTCGACGATGGATGACTACATCCTGACACGAGATGCTGAAGAGTCAATCAGGTAAGCATTGGAGAATATCGATTGACGAGGACGTTTCCGATGCCGTCGTGGCGAGAGGGCGCTGACAGTCAAACGTCTAGACTTGACGCTCTTCACTTGCTAACGAAGTCCCATCTGAACTATCTTCTCCATCCGTCAATTCCCATCCGCAAAGACATGAGGATTGCGGACGTGGGCTGCGGATCAGCGTGAGCGGTTGCCGTTTCAATCAGGTGGAAGCGCTGGCCGATGGTTGCACTAATCGTTGAGCGCAGTATATGGCTGCTGGATCTTTCTTGCAGCGTGCCGGAGTCTGTCCAGCTCGACGGCTACGACATATCCGACAAGCAGTTTCCGCAAGGCCAGCTCCTACCCCCGAATGTCTCCCTGGGTCTCCTTGACTCCTTCCAGGACCCCCCGCCAGAGCTGAGGGGACGATACGACGTCGTCCACCTGCGTGCCTTTGTAGTGGTTCTGCGTAAAAGAGACGTTAATCTTGTCATCTCAAACGCCATGAAGATGCTCCGTAGGCAATCCACCCCTGAATCTCCTGCCTTGCGTCTTGGGTGTCGAAAGCGGAAATTGACGTGCCGCCAGGTCCCGGAGGCTACATTCAATGGGAAGACGCAGATCTTACGCATCACGTCTTCAACACGCAAGCCGGCAAGGAGCTCGAGAAGAGTCACCTGGACTTGCTCGATGCTCAGGGCATCGAGGTCAGGTGTGTCGGCCGACGGCTTGATCGGATTTTGAGGCACTAACGGTTGCGACTGGGAAAGCTGGGTTAGTGATCTCGCCGAGTCGATGAGAAAGAACGGGCTCAAGGTGGTGCAAGTGAAGCGCGACGCGATCCCGAAACCATATACGCATCTTGGCACAAGATTGACCCTCCTGAGCTACAAGAAGATCATCGAAATGATCCACGGTATGCCTACGTCGGAAAGCGGAAATGATGTCGCTCGAAGAGCCCTTCAGTGCCGCGAGTCTGTCACGAAGCTACTGGAGCAATGCCATCAGGGCTTAGTCTTTTGTTACAGTCCTGTTGCGGTCTTGGCGTCGATTCCGGGCCTTGCACAAGATATGGAGGGGAATGGCCGCCTGTGAGGAACCTTTGAAGGCGTGAACTGCCGTATGCGCTGTGCATTTCAGTCAACCATGACGAAGAGTCGAGAGGCCTGTTTGGTGGAAGCAGTTCTTGATGACAATGTTCCGGCTTGCTGAGAAATGTGCTTGCACTGGTATGAGGGCAGGGCACTTGACTACATATGCGAATGGGCCCGAGGACTATGCGTGACACGAGATTTTCGAGCTTGAGCTTTAGTTTGAACTTCATTACGTGTAGTGAGAGTTAAGAAGACCACGTACGTCGACAGGACACTGTACAGCTAGGTACATGGCCGTGTTGCCTCAACTTCTGCGCCGCTCTCGCAATGCTATGGCGCCCGAATTGAAGAGCAAACAAGGCTCAAGGCCGTATCTTCGTGCCGGCTCGCCGCTGACAGTCTCTTCAGTAACACTACGGGTGGTTCTGATTCTTCTTGGAGAACGCTAATCATCATCGGCCCACCTCGGATCAATGCGAATGTCCTCGGACGCGATGCTTTCTTTGAAGTCTCGGGCAACGAGCTCCTTATCCAGAGCCTCGAACACCCTCTCCAAATACCTTTTCTCTCCCGGAATGTCCACCCCCATGGGCAGACCAGAACTGACCATAATCTCGAAGCACTTTCTGGCTATCGGTGCCACGGCTTCATTGCCAGAAATATATAGCTCCCCAAGCCGGCGCCTCCAGAATAACCACCTCTCCATGCTATAGTCTTTAGGAGGTATGTTTGACTTGACCGCCAGAGGCCCAGGCGAGATTAGTAGCCTCTGGTCGTCGCCGGATGCAGAGGTCATTGACATGGAGCTGTGGCCGCCTGCACATAACTTTGCGAGCTTGAAGCTGCCGTGGTCCAGCCACGCGAGGCATGCCGGGAGCAGTTGAGCGATGGTAGGACCGACAGATCCTGCAGCCTGCCCTTCTCCCGATTCTGTATCCAGAGGCCTTTCCGTCTCCAGTGCTTCTCTAAATAGCCAAAGGGCACAGTCAGCGATGTCATGCGAACAAACGCCCGATGCGCACAATTTGGCGGTCAGCGTTGCGAGGTTCTGTCGCTCGACGTCTCCGAACCCAATGGACTCTTGGCCCCAGGAACTCTGAAGCTCTTGCGCCAGATACGGGACATCGGCCCAGAGACGCTGGCCGTTTGGTACAACGGCCGATTCCCGCTCGTCCTCAAACAGAGTATCCTTCTTGCTTCGCGTCAGAGGCCCAAACTCGCGTAGCTCTAGGACGAGCGTCACAAGCCGATCGTGTTCAGAGCTGTCGGACGGTATGATTCTAGCGGCGTGGATGAGCTCGTCCCAAGCGTCTTTGAGGCTCTCCTCCATCTCGGCGACGCTGATCTCGTCAATGAAGTAATGGTGCCCGATGCGAAGCAATTCATCACGGATACCCTTTCGAACGTCCGGGGCTTTTGCGGCATCACGCTCATACTCGGCGCGCTTCTCGGCGCGGTTGAGGGGCCGCACGAGACAGGAGCTTTCTGTGTATTCAGCCATGTCGACTGGGTGGTTTGGGAACTGAGGATGCAAAAGGGTGGGTGAGATGGACAAGGGCTGTAGATGGGCAGGTGTTTGTGAATGATCGGCGACTGCTGCTGAACTGAACTGAATTCAGGGGAGGCCGCCCTCATGCGGGTATGTAACAGATCCGGTCGATGGGGCAGAATGTTACGGTTGTCTTTCTGGGCAAGCTGTTGCCTGGAGATGATTGTGGCAGTCTGGACGATGGAGTGTGACGTCGGTCTTGCTTGTTTCGCCCGCTGGGAGGTCAGACGCACGCAACCCCCTGCTCATCCTCTGTCATTGTATGGCATCCAAGTTACAGTAGGGTCAAGGAGTCAAGGAACAGGGCCAAGGACCGAGACAATGCACCTGCCGGATAGGGTTCGCGCCCCTTAATGCTTATGCCATCGGTGAGCTTAAGTCTGCTAAGGTTGTGACAGGATCATATGCACTCTTCTGGGTAAGTGAGCCCTATTGCTGCAAGTTCTGAAAAGCAATTCCACGCTTATATCTGGGAAGAGCTAGAGGCATTCTCCAGCTCTGATGGATGCCACAAAAAGCCACGGCATAACCCTCGAGCTTGCCATGTACTCCCCAAATGCACCATCGTCCTCGTATATTCAAGACAGACTAAACCTACGCTGCCAGAGAGGCTTGACGAAAGAGGCGGTCCTGGTGCTGACTAGCTCCTCTCGCCCATTGACTCTGCTGTGATGTAACTGGCTGCCGACGACCTTGTCCAGCGCTTCGTTGCATCCTTGATGTGGTTCTTGTGCATGGCTGACCATCGGGGCTAGACTTGCGGTCTGTCGCTGCCGACGTGCCGCTCGAGGCAAGGCTGCACGCATCAGTGCCGAGTCGCGAGGCGAGGGACTTTTGTTCTGATGAGCGCCATCATATCTGGACTTGGAATGGTCTTGGAGCCAATCCTCTGTGATGCTTAGCCATATACGGAGCCAATTTGTCTGGACGAGATAGCTCCCGCCTTAGGGCTGAAGGATTACTGAAACAGAAGTGAACGTTCGGCACAGCGATATGGGGTAGTGAATGCCATCATACCGCCATCATAGGCACCGAATGGGCATTTCGAGATAAATCTGCGCGGTTCTGTTGATACCCTTTCCATTGAATTGCTGCTCACTGAGCTTTCCATTTGCGTCAAGCCATCACGAATATCATCGGCCTACACAAACCACGATCTGGAGGTGACTGACAGCTTTGCCCGATGCTGTACATGTAGTCTGACCACCCAGAAGCGAATCCTACATACATCGCGACTCCTTATGCATTGGCATGCCTGCTCATCAGGGAACGACAGGAGCAACACCCGATCGACAAGACATGCAACGCATGATCGAGTAAGCACCATATTCTTGATCATACGTGTACGCAGGCTAGGCCTGGATGACGGGCCACTGAATGGCCGCAAATCACCGAGCACCCAGAAGACAAGATTGAATTGTGAGCATAAAAGGGAAGAGTTCCGCTTCACGACGAGAATGCTTTCACCAGAAACCTTCTCACCAAACCTCCTCCCCTTCAGGTACAACATTGATTCTGTAAAGCCATCGAGATGAAGTTCTTTGCCAATATTCTGCTCCTCGGCGCTTTGGCCAGCTCCGTCCTCGCCACAGCAATCCCTGAGATGGCAGAGGAGGCTGAAGTCGGCGACCAGGGCGTCTCAACTCCCGAGGATGCTCCTGGATCACTTGCTGCCGCCAGGGCGGTAGGAAACCCTTGATACCCTTTGTCAGGCGGTTGAAACATCCACTAACCAGCTCTCCTTGCTATAGAGGTGCCGAGGAATTTGCGGCCCGCATGGCTGCCATTGCACCCGGCCTGTCCGAGTCTGCCCTTGCCGAGGCATTGGACGCGTGTGCTCTTGCAGGTAATTGAAAGGACATCAAATATCGAGATTCTGCGGACTTCAGGCAGGCTCGTACGAACTTCCATAGCAAACGATAGGACTCAAGGATCTCTCTTTTACACTCTTAAGTGGCATTGTTACTATAGTTAGTGTCGATAACCGCAAACTTTACATTCAGACACAGATAGGTTAGTCGCAATATTCATGACCATTTTCTTTAAAGCCGATTAAAAACCCACGGGCTTTTCCTATTTATCTACGGAATATAGGTTAGTATAGCTTAGTACTACAAAGTACTACCGGCTACTAGTTTAGGGCTATTAGTAGGCAGAAGAGATAGAGTCAGCAGAGGCAGCAGAGGCAGGTACGAGTAGTAGAGGCAGTAAAAGAGATAGATGCAGTAGAGGCAGTAGAGGTAGGTATAAGTAATAGAAGCCTCTACCTTCGTAGTCTCTACCTCTACCTTTTATAACTAAGCCTATGGCTTCTACTACTCACTCCTACCTCTACTACTCGCGCTTGCCTTTACTATATCTGCTGCTTCTACTTCCTCTATTTCTCTCGCGTGCCTTATAGCCTTATATAGCTCGTGAGGGTATTAGCTATACTCCGTGGATAAACAGTGAAAGCCCGTGGATTTTTAAGTGGCCCGTTTTCTTTTGCTGTTGCGTATATATGTATATTGTTTAACCTACACCTCCGCGCAAACCGTACACATGAATGATGTACCGTGATATATGTACATAGAATGATTTGATCGATGCACGTACTTGTAGAAACACAAGCCCCGTGGCCGTGTAATATAATCGTGCATCGATAAACATGGTGTTTTGCGATCCAACCGATAGTCATTACGTCCGGGTTATGCGATAATAGCTGTGGTGGTCGTGTCAAGGAACTCTTGTTGAAACAGAGCAACCAAGGCAGTACGGTATGGTATAACCTCAAAAGTGGCCGTTGTATCTCTTGCTTTGACCAGGTCACATCCCCATTGCCTCCATACCTTTCGCTCAGCATGAGATATGTAGTTGTATCGGCGAGCTTGAGACAGATACGAAATATTATCACTTGCTTTATTATAGAATCTTATGGCGGCCTTTAGGGGGCTATTGTCTGCACAAATATCTGGCATGCCAAGAAGCCTCGTCATCTTGAAGGCTCCGCAGTGTTACCGTTTAGAACTCGAGACAGAGACTTCTGCACACTTCGAGGTTGTCTCTGCTGGACTAAGGACTACAAACACTCTTTCAAGCAGCCTAAACTGTAGAGCGGACAAAAGCCGGAATTCCATTCTCTACATGGTATCTGAAAGCCCCTGAAGAGGTCACTTAGCACCGTCTCTCAAACCTGCTCTCGCCCGAGAATATCCACCTCTTCATGGCGTCGTCGAGTTTCCGTTGCGCCTCAAGATCCTCGTTGCGCGCCTGGTTGCGGACTTCTGCATTCGGCTAGCAATCATCTCTGTTCCAGCTGTGCCGTGCTCTGGATCCTGCTCCTGATTTCCTCCTCCTTTATCGGAACAATTAGATCGTCGCGTAGGAACTTGATGAATCGCTTAATCTCTGGCTCGTGGTATTTTTCATATTGTATCCGACGCAAGTTGGGATCATATCTGTCACTGTCAGAAGATCGCCTCTTGCGGCCTTCTCGCTTGTCGGAAAGATAATCCACAGATTCCTTGGGCTCAAAGGAAAAGGTCCAACGATCGGAGTCAGCAGGGGGCATCGTGGAGGTAGCAGCTATTGCCTCTTGGGAAGGAAGCGGGCTTCTCATGGCAATGCTGAGCTCGGAGATGAACGCGTCGTTGAACTCCAAAGCCTCTCCAGAGAGAAACTCGGCCATCTTCTTTGGAAGATCACCCCTGAGGCTAGCGTGGCGGTCTGCGATCCATTTACACTTGTCTTTCCGGATTCTGGCTTCCAGATCTTCCAACCGCTGAGTCTCGTTCTTTTGGGCGACCAGATCGGGGTTGCTCTCACATCGATAGAGCTGTTTGCCGCAAGTTTGAAGAGATAGCCCTTGTTGGGCGCGTTGGGGTCGACGCCGGCTCGCACGGCATCCTGCAGATGGAGGTAGACTCGAGTGTACGAGGAGAATCCTTTACCTTTGCCGTGGGCGTGATGGTAAAGACTACTTGACTGCTTGCGCTGCTCGGGCGTGTAATCTGAGGCCTTCTTTCCGCGCCATTCGGACCACAGGCCGCGCTCATTGTTGATGCCGTCGAGTGACTTGTGACTGAAATGCCACACCGAAGCAGGTCGCTCTTCTGACAGCTCAAGCATAGTAGTTGATGCGGACGAGCCTTCTCCCAAGTTGAGTTTCTCCAAGTTGCCAGCTAGCTTGCCCTCGTCTGATGGTGCGCTGCGGCCGTCTCCGGCGAGCGAGATGAGGGTGACCCAATGGGCCACCAATGACCAGGAAACCCTCATCACGATGTTGCCTCCTTTCTCTCATCTCAAGGCAGTTAGCCTTCTCATCCTCTTCTCGCCCGTCTAATGAAGGAATACTTTGTGTATAAGCCACGGGCTCTGTTCGGAGGAGCAAACTCAGAAGTTGGGCCTGAAGGAAAAGGACAAAATTGGAGAAGATCCATCATCTTTCGAGAATATTTCACCATCATAGGAAGCATATGGAACCACCGCAGTGGAGACGTCGACTCAACGATCCGAGAGGGACCACGCGAGGTCAGCGATAAGGCGGCATTGTCTTTTGTCCACCGAACCCTGAAACTCGACACAGGCGGCGCCTTAGCCAGGCTGGTTTACAACTTTACATGGCAGACATCAGCGGAAGGTCGCGGTCCATACAGCTCAGCCCGATCTGTGCTATGAGAGGTATCAGCTCACGCGCGAACGCCATGAGGCGGTGGCTGCTAACACGTTGGCATACCAAAGACGACTATTCACCCTAGAACTGGCCACTGAAATAAAGGGTTACACGTCAAGCTGTGATGGCACGTTCTACGAATACAAGATTACAATCCAAGTGGTCGCGTCTGGTCAGGTAACCCAACATGAGAACCAGTAACAGCTTCGGTGGCAAGGTCATGTGAGTGTAAAGCCGTCACACGAGCTGGTGCTCCTCCTCTTGTATAAGGGGGCTCGAATCACATATCATTTCATAGCTGCACAATCGCTGCAGAGAATCCTGTATCCAATCAAGGACGCAATAACCGTCACCGTGCAGCCACCTGTGCCCCGTGCGGTTTTACATGACTCGAACTACGGTACAGGCAGTCCGTCATATTTTATATCGATGGGAGACCCCAATTAGCATCTCTGCACACATCACAACTCCTCGCGCTCAGACAGCAATCTGAATTGTGAAGTTTGCCCAAAACTTAACCATACCTCTACTCCAGCTTCCTCGATTGCCAAGGCCCAAGTTAGTTCTCTGGAAGTCAAAAGGCATCATCATAATCTACATCCATATCCACACTGATCATGGCTTTGGTACTGTCTCGGGCGATTTTGGCTCTGCCGTATGGCCTGGGCCCTCACTGGGCGCAGATGCTTTGGTCCTTGATGCTGTTTTGGATCGCCTACACCATCTTGCTCGTAATTTATCGAATCACCCTCCATCCACTGGCCAATTTCCCCGGTCCGAAGCTTGCTGGAGCTTCCTATTGTTACGAGTTCTGGTATAATGTGGTCCGCGGTGGTCGATATACGCGAGAGATCAAAAGGCTTCACGCTCATTATGGTGCTCAGCACATGCTGACAATACTGGTGCACATCATGTAACTAATACTTACCACAGGACCGATCATTCGAATTAACCCGGACGAATTGCATTGCAATGATCTCGCATTTGCAAACACAATCTACGCAACAGGAAACCGGAAGCGTAATAAGTCGAAATACTATCTTGCGAGTTTTCCAAGCGGGTATGCACTTCAAGCTTTACCACTTGGAAACTACTGATAATATCCTGGCTTCACCATAGCAGAATATTGGTGAGTTGCTGGAAACATCAGACACTCACTTTGTCGATACTCATAAACCGCCTAGCAAGCTGGACCCGGAACAGCGGATCACTCCTTACACCGCTTTCGATCGTCTGTGGTCAACAAGTTCTTTTCAAGATCTCAGATTCTTCGTCTTGAATCCCTGATTCAGGTGAAAGCGCAGAGACTTTGTGACAAGCTCCTGGCGCATCGTGGCAGCGGGCCCTTGATAGCAGCGAACGCATTCGGCTGTTTCACAAGTGATGTCCTCACAGAATACTGTTTTGGCAAGAGCACCGATTTCCTGAACCAGGATGGCTGGGAAAGAAACTACAACGCACCCTTTGATTCATTGTTCAGAATGACTCATATCCTGCGGCATTTCCCATGGTTGACAACTCTGATGGATAGCATCCCGCTGTGCGCAGTAACGTGACAGAACGTCCTAGCGGAACTTGAGGCTAAGCGGCGATAGGTTCATTGTCGGGTTATTTTCTGCCAATATATGGCAGTTACTTCATCATATTCGGGTATGTCGTCTCGTCGTGGAAGAGAACACGATAAAATGCTGAATTATTCAGGTCGATATACCAAGACAGATACAGGCTGTCCGGCATCACCCCGATAACAGTCCCCAGGGCCACCCCACAGTATTTTCAATGCTCTTGAACTCGGATCTACCGTCGAAGGAAAAAAGTGTCAAACGATTATCTGGCGAGGCGCAGGCGATACTTCTGGGCGGCATCAGCACAACCACTTCTGTGCTGTGTCTTCTGACATATTACCTTCTTGCCAACCCATTGATTTACTCAAGATTACGGAACGAGCTAGAGGAAATCAAACCAGACGATGGAAGCCTGCCAAGCTGGGTGACACTGGAGGGATTGCCCTACTTCAACGCGGTTATACACGAAGGCCTCCGTTTGACATATGGGGCCCCGGGGAGACTCCCCCGGGTGGCTACCGAGGAGGATCTGGTGTACGAGGGATTGTGGGAGTCACCTACTAGGTCTTCGTGTGCTAGAGTGGCCCATATTATCCCTCGCGGATATGCAATCGGCATGTCAGCCTACATCATGCACTCGGACGAGTCCATCTTTCCAGAAGCCGCGCGATTCCTTCCTGAGAGATGGCTCAACGGCGAGGGAGGCAAGGAGCCCCATCATCACCTCTTCAGCTTTAGCAAAGGAAGCAGAAAATGCATGGGCATGCAGTAAGTGGGAAAACAAACGCCATCTGGGGCGTCAGGCTGACAACCATTAAACAGGCTGGCCTATGCTGAGTTGTACATATGCCTCGCAGCACTGACCATACGCGTCATTCCTCACATGAGGCTCTACCAGACTAGACTGTCGGATATCGATTACGATTACGATGAAGTCGCACCAAGGCCTCGTCGGGGAAGCAAGGGATTGAGGATCTTGATGGTTGAGGGAGAGCATGATTGACGTTAATGTGCATTTGCTACGCTCTTGGGATGCACGAATGCGATCATGGGGGCTTAGAGAATGAAGAGGACGTGCAGGAAGACGTAGCTAACGCAACATTGTGCTCAATTAGAGTATTTTCAGTTTCGAACGGGGCCTTGAAGCGTATTGAATACACGCGGGAGCAATGTCTTTGCATAATTCGACCTGGACAGTGGACACTGTTGAGCCGCAAGGACGGCACTTGATCATGTTTCGCGTCTAATACGATACAACTGCGAAGCTTCAACAAAACTTAAAAGTCCTATAACTAGATTCCTGAGCGCACGAGCTTTTGCCAAGAGCCGGGCAGAAAAGGAGAAGAGGAGACAGATTCAAGTCCCAGGTGTCCGCCTAGGACGTAAGAGTTTTGTAAGAGAATCAGACCGATGGCTGACTCACAGCCGATGGCTACCGGGATTCTACAAACTGTACTCCTACTTGAAACCCATACAGTTGGTTACTATGATTAGTATCAATTGGCATATTCGTTTAATAACGATTGCCAGGGCTTGACGTAACGCAGTCGGATTTATCTCTCAACTAGTTCATTGGCCGACCTTCTTCGAAACTCCATACTTTCATTCCATTAGAAGCGCTGCATTTGACCTTGTTGCTACATGTATTCGGGCCCTGATTGACGTCTGCGAGGCGGATGAGGGCTAGCCACATGTCTGGTTCCAAGCTCGCTCTCCCGACGACGAGTAGCTGAAGTATGCCAGGGCATTTGAGACATGCTCGGTGATATAAGTCGACATCAACCGTTTAGATCCTACAAGTCACAACGACTGATAGCCAAGTTTGGCTATCCCCAAAGATTGTTGTCCGGGGATCGGCCTCGGCCAGTCAGGGCGGGCACTACCCCGATCAATACTGGACTGATCTCATGATTTGGCTCAACTTCCTATCTCCCGAGAGGTCTCCCGAGAGATCTCCCGGAGCCGGTCTGGCACATCGACTGTGGATCTCTTGCGTCACTTGTCCCAAAAGATGCTCGACTGACTCGTTAAACTCGCAACCTACAGGTGCATGGATACGCCCTGCGCCGCATTCAACTGGCGGTTTCATCACGAGTCTTCCATGACTGATGCACCGACGGCTAGAGCCCGCAATAAGCTCTTGCTCAGCCTCCGGCATTGAATTCGTCCTGACTACCACGACCAGCTAGTGGCTAGGGAGCCTTCAACTCCACTGAAAATCGGCTCCGGCATTATGGTTATGAGGTTCAATAAGAGGCTATCAATGTCACACCCTTGGAATGTATTCTGCTCGCTTTCCATCGTCGACGTTTCGATCGCACCGGCGGAAACGTCCATGCCATGGAAGATACGAGAAGCTGAGACGCAGTGACAAAACGGGGCTTCGATTGATAGGTGCCCGAGTTTTAGAGTTGCGGACCGGGCGCCTCGAAGCCGCAACCTATTCCTTACGAAAGCTACCACCTCGGGGTCTGACTCGGGGTCCCACGGTGTCGGGGCTGTGGTGTCGTCTCAGAAGACGGGACCCGCGCCTCCAAGTCAATGAGCGGGACGACGATCATACACTTTCCACAATGGACGGATCAGCTCCCTCCCTCCAGTAGCGTCTCTGTGTCCGGTTTGATCAACGGTTTTGTGAGAATGGTCCACTTGTGCAAGTCGATTGGTTTTGGATCGTCAGCAGAACAGAAGCCGGCAATACCGCCGCTTGTTAGACGCATCGAGGGAAGATAGTCAATGGCATTCAGCGGAGAGAGTTGAAGCTTTTGACTCTTTGAGAGCTGTATTACAACTTATCACGAGCGTTCCTAAGTCACAACTTTTACACTGGGGAAGAGGACCGAGCCCTGCCCCGGAGCGACCCGTCTTCTCTTTGCCGGCAGATACCGAGCCAACGGCGGCAACACCGGGGCAACTCCACCAACAGGGCGCGGGAAACCCCACGCCGAAGCTTGGCAAAATCCGTGCCATCTTGCCTTATGCAGAGCCCATTTTTCTTCTCGGACAGCTGTTTTACCGGGACCTGGTCGTGACGCTGCGAATCAGGACATTGGCGGTCTCGCGTTCGTCCCAAGCGAATCAGCCACCCTGATTAGTGCACCCGCAACCCAAGTAGGGCATACTTGCCGGGAGATACATAAGAAACCAGGCCCCGACTCCGGAATGACGGGGGGGTTGCCAAAGGCGCACATGTGAACCCGTGGTATAGGGAGATGCCCAAGTCTTGATTCGAAATGCTACACTCTTTACTGTTGACTGCTCTTCTTTCCGGTGCGGCGTTCGCCCAGGTGGCTCCAGCACCGGCCTCAAACATTCCTTTTGGTGCCGATATTCGAAAATGCACAAAGCCGGGCTCGTATGCCTTGACCTACGACGATGGACCATTCACTTTCACTCCTACCCTGCTCGCCAACCTCAAGGCAAAAGGGCACAGGGCAACATTCTTTGTCAACGCTGAAAACTTTGGGAACATTCTTGACATGGGTCCTGTCTTGAAGCAGATGCTCCAAGACGGCCATCAAATCGCCTCGCATGGGTAGGCAGAAGCTCGTTCTGGATACCAAGAGCGTCACTAACAACCTGGCCAGATTCAACCACATCGACTTTGCAAAGACAAGCGAAGAGCTCATCAGGTCAAACATGACCAAGCTCGACGACGAACTACAGCAGCTCATCGGAATGACGCCGACTTACATGCGCCCGCCTTTCTTTAGTACAAACGAACTATCGCTACGCGTCTTGGGAGAAATGCAGTACCACGTCATCAACGCCGACATTGACACCAAGGACTTTGAGTTTACAACGCCCGAAACCAACGACAAGGCGTTTGATAACTTTGTGCGAGAGTTTCAAGCTGGCGGAACCCTTTCCCTAATGCACGACGTGCACAACACCACGGTGAACCAGCTCATGCCTAAAGTCTTTGATGTACTGGAGAAGGCTGGCAAGAAGTGTAAGTCTAGCGTTCGGTTTCCTTTGGACTCGAACCAAAACTGACATTTGCGAAGCCATCCCGGTCGGAGAGTGCCTTGGCGATGCGCCTCAAAACTGGTACCGCAACGGGTCCCCGAGCGCTGGGCCGAGACTTCCCCCCAACGGCGGAAACCAGGGCGAGAACGGCAAGGGAGGCAACAAGGGCCAGAAAGGCAACCAGGGAAACAAGGGCAACAACGGCAAAGGCGGAAACAAGGGCAATGGCGGGAATAATGAAGACAGAAATGGAAACGGCAGGGGGGGCAAGGGGAAGAATGGCAACGGAGAGCATCCAGGAAACAACGGAGCCTATCCAGGCAACAACGGAGACGAGAGGGGACAGAGAGGCAGAGGGGGCGAAAACCAGGGTGGCCGAGGAGGCAGACAAGGCGAAAACCAAGACGGCCGAGGAGGCAGACAAGGCGAGAACCAAGGAAACCGAGGAGGCAGACAAGGCGAAAACCAGGGCGGCCGAGGGGGTAGAGAAGGCGAAAACCAAGGAAACCGAGGCAACAGAGAAGGCCCCAACAACAACGGCCCGGGAGGAAGAGTCGGAGGAAATCGAGGAGAAGCTCCCAACGAGCAAGGACGCGAAAGGCCAAAACTGTTGACCGACCTATGGAACCTCGTCATGCCTCTGCTGCAGAACATGAAGGTCTTCCAAGCGACCGTCGTCAGGGTTGCCTCGGACGGCAAGCAATCCGACTAAGCCCAACGCCTGGGTCAGAGACGAGGACGAGACGGGACGAATGACGACTTTTACTAGCAAGCGGCGCGGGCGCAGGATTTGCGACGCCGGTTGTGCGGAATACCCTGGGTTAACAGTTGTAATGGAGGCGGAGCCTCATTCAATGTCATCTATAGAGAAAAATTACACCTTTTGAACAAGACTCTGCAAAAGGCTCGTTCGCCTGTTTAAAGAGGCTGCACGGTCGATTCTCACGGAAAAGGTCACTGGTGAAATTTCGAAATCGCCAAGCAAACGCACCGCCTGTCCATCTTTCTTCCTGGAAGCGGCACGAGCCTTGGTGACCGAACGGTGCTCGCCATTGGCAGCAGCCTCAGAACGGCACGGGCGAGTAATCACAGCGCGAGGTAGCCGTCACCTGGTACAAGAGGCCGCCGAGGGAGGAGCTCCCAAGGGGGCTGACCAGTTTGGACGATTCAAGGTGCCCTGCCATGCCCATCGGAAAGGGGGCGGTGGCTCACTCCCGTGTCAGTTGGGAGCCTTGGCATTGATTTGTCGACAGCCGTGGACCAAGTCATTCACCGCGAAGGGAGATGCTTCAGGCGCTCCGCCGACCACCGACACATGGTGTTTCAGAAGCCGGCTCGGTGGGAATCGTCCCTTTCCTTGCGCCACGGTCAGAATGCAAAAAAGGCGCACTCGCAAACTGGGGAACCTTGACCAGTAGCATTACCGAGACCTCGCGGCGACTCGTGGAGGATGCTGTGAATACGGCTCGAAGAGAATGTCTTTTTTGTTTGCGGTTTGCTCACCGCGACGCACGGCTGATGTCCACGAGGGACTGTTTCCTCAGGGGCTTTTGCGCACCTGTTTCAGAATGGAGACCTGCACATCAGCGTGAGATGGCAGCCATACCCGTATTCTGTTACCGCCAACAGACAATGAGCAGAATCCCATCTCGGGAATTGATGCGAATGTAGGATGCGAGTCATTAATCGAGGGCACTCGGGGATCAGCCACGATGATGTGAAGTACTTGCTGAAACCCAACCGAGCAGAGGCCAGTGCCAATCCCACATCAAATCCTTGAACAAGGTGCTGCGGGACTTCGCGTCTATTTTCAGCAGATGGAGAAAAGAGCTGACCTATTTGTAGGTTTCCATGTGGTAATGACAACGAGTTGTCAAACAAATAGTCGAATCTAGCGTCTCGTCCGGCAAACGCTGGCCTCTAGAGCGCGACGGGAAGCTCCGCCAGACACCGGAATTCGCCCACGTTACGTAAAAGCCGTGGAATAGACGCACAGGTCTATCGAAATGGCAAACTTCTGCTGCAGGGCAGAGCTGCCGCCCTGGCAAAGAGAGACCCATCGGCAGAGCCGGCGGCGGAGTGTCCCACATTTCCGGCCTCGGCGCCGACGCAGATGGAAAGTGGATCTCAAGCACGGCACGGATGCGGGCCCGGTGCCGGTGCAGCCTCGGTAGGTAGGTATTCCAAGGAGGACCAGGCTCTTGGGCAACTGAGGCATCCGGGCACGGAACAGTCCCTGAGGATCGTGATTATCGACCTGCTCAGTATCCAAGTTGCAGGCGGCAGAAATCCTCACCTCGGGTTGCCGATAGTATCAATCTACCGTCTTGCACACATGTGTCTTGCTCGTAGTCCGGCGACCGTCATGGCCGCTAGGCTTTACTGATCATGCCAGTCATTCATGATAGACATTGCGCGATAGGAGGTGTGATATCTCTCCCAATGAGTTGGCAGAGTTGCGTCAAGCCTTGAGATCATGCTTCCCTCCCTTGTTTGCAAAGACTGACGGTCACGCTTAGCAAACGTCTATATAATGGAACGCCAGAGACATCGGACCTACGCATGTCAAACAACCTTTTCGTGATTCCACATGCGGTATGCATCCAGCGGAGTGCATACTTGCCAAGAATCGTCGCTTGATTTCAAGCATCATCCACGCTTTGTACGAAACTTGTATGTACAAGTTATCACATCTGCACCTCGTCAGCTCGCACTTCGCACCCTCCACGTATCCGCCAGCGCCGGAAACGCTCTGCAGAACCTATCGCCCAGGGTCCAGTTATGTAAGTTCCGAAGGTGTCGCTCAAAGACGGGATTGATGACAATCTCATCCGAGTCCGGCACCAGGAGCACCGTGTCCGTCTCCTCGTACGGCCAGCCCAGGCGCAGCGTCGTCGTAAAGGGAATGAAGAAGCTGCCAAACAGATACTCGTCCGGGTTGTATGTGCGGGCCAGCTTCTCGCGCATCAGCGGGAAGGGCAAGAAGTCGATCCACGCCGGATGCGGGTGCTCGAGCTGCGCCGAGCACGGCTGCATCCAGGGCGGCAGGCGGTCGTAGTTTTCGCGCGTGGGCGCAATCTGCCACCGCATAAAGAGGAACATGATGTACAGCACGGCGACGCGCTCCGGCAGCGCCGAGATGTCGGGAAAGGTGGCGAGTATGTCGGTGAAGAGCTTCGACAGCGGGTGGCTGTAGACGCTGTTGGCCGGGCTCAGCAGCGACGACACGGATGGGTACCGCGGGCCCGTGACCTCTTGCATCGGGAGGCTCTCGGCCGCGCGCTGCCGTCGCTCCGCGAGAAAATCAAGTAACAGGGCATCCAGAGGGCATGTAGGACGGCAGTTCAAGACGGGCATGGCGTGCCTAGGCACTTGACCAGGAACCCAGGCAGCGGCCGTGACTGCTGGAGGGCTTGACCCCGGACCCTCAGGGCTGATGCCAACGGGCGACGACGCCGATCGAGGACCGATTCCGAGACCATCCAGACGCACCTGGGAGCTCGAAGCAACGGGCCGTGCCCGTAAGGTCTCGTTGTTGGTCGCGCCTGTCCAGTCGTGCTTCATCGGTACGTGGTGATACTGGGGCGTATCCTGGGCGCCGTGCGGCCCGTCTTGGACCCTGTTTACACGCTGGCCCGGACGCAGGAGAAAGGCGAGCTCGAGCCGCTCCAAGCCGGCGTCCAGCCCGCGCCGAAGCTGCTGCCTCTGCTGCTGCAGCTGCGCCATGAGATGGTCGCTCTGACCGCTCGGCTGCTCGTCCCGCGGCCAGGGGTGAGACCTCTGCGAGTGCTCCGCGTCCCGCGCCGATGAGTTCGAGCTCGTCGTCGTCATTGGGGTGACGTACGTGGCCGCCGGCGTGCCCAACGACTGGCCGGGGGACGTATGCGACGCCAAGGCCTCGGCTCCGGCTGAATGGGCGGATTCCTCTCCGTCAGCGCCAAGAAACAAGCGGAACGCTGTCCAAGCCCCATGGCTACGGAATACGAACGCAGAGTACAGATGTGATGTGGTCAAGGGGAGATGTTCAGGGTACTGGCATCAGGAGAAGAACGCGTGTATACTTTGTAGGGGTCACTGTAAAAGAAAAATCGATTTACCTGTACCGATTATTGGCCTCAGAATGTCGACCACTGCCGCCAGCTGGCGCTTAATGTCGGCATTCTCACGCTCGATCGCCTCCTTGGCGTGCACGGCGGCCTGCAGCTCGCGGTAGGGCCCGAGACCGGTGAGCTCGGCGACGCGCCTCTCGAGCGTCTCGATCTGGTTCTTTGTTCGCTCGCGAATGGCACGTTGGGCCTCGCGGTCTAGCACAGCCGGGGGACAACGAGACGTGTCCCAAGCCGTCAGCTAGGTCACATTACGCCACGAGGAACAGCGGCGGGCGAGGAGGGAGAAAGGTGTTGGCTCACGGCACAGAGAGGGAGAGGGAGGGAAGGGAGGGAAGGACGGAGCCTTACCATTGGCTCTCTTCTTGGCCAGCTGCTCGGGCGTCAGGCTGGCCACGCCTCGGCCACGGGGGCCCGCCGCCGCCGTCCGCTTCTTCTTCGTCTTGGCGGACCCTTGCTCGGCCGCGGCGGAGGGTTCGTCTCCGTCCTGGGACAGGCTGTCGACGTCTCTCTTGGCCCGCAAGCCCAAGGCCTCCGCGGGAGAAGTCATCCCAACGTCCAGGGGGAAGGGGGGTTGTCGCCAACCCTCCCCGGCCGAGACTCGGGCGACGACTCCTCTATGAGACCCAACTTCCAAGCTGGCCGCCCACTGCCCCTAGCCTCTGCTCCTCCAGCTCGGCCGATATCCCCCCCTGCCCCCCCGCCTGTCTCTGCCCTCTCAGCCTCGTCAGCGGCAGCAGCGGCAGCAGCGGCAGCCGGCCAGGACCCTGGCTCAAAGCGGGACGGCTCGAGCTGTCAAAAGACACACGCCCGCCGAAGCAAGTTGGTGGGAGTGGGGATAGGGACCGCCGGGCCCCTTGCGCAAGGTTTCCCGACAGGGACGTGACCAAATCTGGCCGCGCCCGTCGTACACACAACAGTGGAAAAATAGGGTACGGTCGGACGTCTGCGTTGTGCGTGGGGTGTGCAGGGAGAGGCGGTGGCGGGAGCTGAATCAGACGTCGCCCAATCGAGGCCGCGCCTGAGTCATGGAGGCGTCGAGGGCCGCCGGCGATGTTGGATGTTGGGACGTGGTGTCGCACGTGCTGCCCGAGGCGAGATGACAGGTCTCGTTTCCGTGTCTGACTGTTTCGTCGTCCTCTCAGTCTCGTGCGTATTGGCCGCAGAGTACTACACGTCAGCCTGCCGGGCATCTCGGTCCGGAGTTTCTCATTAACCCGTCACTGACCACCAGGATGCCGTCTGGATGCAGAATCACGGGTTTACCTGCATACGCTGTTCAGATTCACCTTGCAACAAGCATCCACGCACACGGTGCAGGCAGTCATTGAGCCTGGATATTGAGAATAAATACTTGCTCACAGTCTCCCGGCCGGGCGATTCATACGCCCTCGGCCTCGTGCGCTACACATGTCGTAAATGCCAGAAACAAATCATGACCCGGCTTCCCTCATTGCCCTTCGCTACTCGGCCGACGCCCTCGCCAGCGCCTCGTGGAGATGCGGCGGGAAGCGGTACCTCAGCTGGCTCGTGTACGTTGTCAAGTCCAGCGTCATCTGCTTCAGCTGCTCCACCATCATCTTCCTCGTGCCCTCGTTGCCGCTAAACTGTCCGTTTGTGAGCTGCTCCCGCTGCCGAACGCAGCAGACGATGGTCCACATCAGCAAGTTCGGCACATTGATGGATACCGGCTGCGACAGGCCTGAAAACTTGGACGCGTACGCTCGAATGGTGCTGGCGTCCCCGGCGGCGTCCAGGGGAAGAATTTCGAGCCCGCGGATTTTCTACATCTCGTGTTAGTCGTTTCACGTTCATGCCATTGCTGCTCACAGGTGAAAACTCACGTCCAGACCCTGAGCCCACTGGCCCGACTCCACCAGCTTCTTGATCGTGCTCATCTCCAGCAGCACCCGGCAGGCTACTTTGTTCTGGGGCTGTATACTCCTGTAAAACATGGCGTCGCGTTCGTACATGACCATCATTGTCTTGGCCAGCTCGATCGGGTCGTCGATTGAAGCCAAGCTCAGGCTGCTGCCTTGCTGAGCCTCGGCCTCTTGACCGCCCGCTCTGGGCTTGACGGGGACAAGGCGCATCGGGTCCTCGCCGATCTCGAGAGAAATGGCCTCGCTAAGGGCACGACTGACGATGGCTACGACGGTATCGTATTCTCCTGCCAGGTGGTAGAGGAGCACCGAATCGGTCGTGCGACCATTCTCGTCGGCAAAGCTCGCCGCCTGGAGCGTCACGGTATTGACAAAGTCGTCTTCATCGTCCAGGCCAATCAGCGGGCCGCGCTCCTCAATGATGCCGCGGATGCCTCGGCCGTCGGGCCGAATGTCGCCAATGAGTTTGCTGAATTCCCGAGTCTCGAGCACGAGATCGCGCAGTGCCTCGTGGCATAGGCTGCACTGGCGCCGTCCTGCCTCCCCGCCAAGATCTCGGTTTAGGCAGATCAATGCCAGATAATCGACGGCCGACACGACGTCGGCGGCCCGGAAATCCCTCGTGTAGTAGCCAATCATGCGTCCAAAGTTGATTTGCGGAAGATTTTTGACACTGTAGCTGCGGAGGTCATTCGACGCGGACAAGGGATCGCTGGGTCGCAAGAGACCGTAGTACTCGAGGGCCAGGCCGAAATGGACGGCGTCCACATAGGAAAAGGGGTATAGATAGGCAATGGCGTCCTCGAACATGCCCGACAGGATCTGCAGGTAAAAGAACATGCCGAAGCTGCCGTTGCTGGTATCCTCGGAAGGCGTCTTTGGAAAGTGCTTGAGCCCAATCTCCCGGATGCTGGCCTGCAGTTCCGCCAGACCATAGGATTCCCCGGCCATCTCGACCGTCTTGTCTCCCTCCCTGGCCAGATTGAACTGCAGCCAGATCCAGTCATTGATGTCCGTGTTGAGGCCTTCCAGATTACGGTTGCCGAGCTCGATGCGACCGATGACCTTGTAGCATGCCATGCGGAAGGGATCGATGGAGTGCTCCGGCGCGTTGCGAGATCGCTGAATGTACTCGTTCGTGCAGCGATCAAGCAGCTTCCGATTGGTGATGCGCTTGGTTTCGCTGCTGGCGTAGTTGTTAAGATACGTTGCAAACGTGCGATCCACGCTTCGGAATTGGCTGTTGTGGTCATTGACGTATTCCGCGGCTTCCTTGACGTGCCCAGACCGCAAGAGGTAAAAGACGACGGCCCAGACATACTCGCCCTGAACCTGCTGGAGCTCAGTGTTGTCGGGGACAAGGTCCTTTCTGGCCGAGCGCAGACGGATGTAGGCTCTGATTTTGCTCGTCACGTCGGGCAGCCCGCCGAGCCTGGCTTCGTGAGGGTGCTTAGCAATCAGCGACTCGACCTCGCGCAGGAACTGCTTCTCGAGGAAGCGATTGGACCCGTGTAGGATCGTCTTTCGCATCTCGATGGAATCACCCGACTGGGGATTCTCGTCCAGGTATTTGCGAGCAAATTTGCGCTCCGTGGCCGTGGAGCGCGGGTCTTCAGCTTCGGGATTCTCCTCGACAATGCTGACGACTGCGCGATACGCCTCGACGACGTGCGGCGCGTGGGGCTCGTGGGACCTTTGCTCAATCTCGCTGAGCTCGGTGAGGATGGGATAGGGTCTCTGCATGAGGCGCGCCGAGTTGAGCGCGCGAACCTTTTCCGACAGCTTGGCCTGCCTGTCTCGCAACACGCAGTCTTCGGTCGCGCCGCGCGTCTTGGCGCCACCGGACCCTTCAGAAGGACGGTCAATGTCGGAGAACTCGGATTGATGGGTACCGATGCGGCCAGGGGTGCCAATGACGGAGCGCTGCATCATCGAATTGCCGAGCATGCTGCTGCGGCCGGCGCGGGAGGCACCGCCCTGACCTTTGCTTCGCCTTGATCGGCCAAAACCGCCAGCCTGGGACTCCCGAGCGGCGGCGGCCGAGTCTTCCCTGGGCTTGATGCCAAAATGCTGATATTTGCGTTTCCGCTGTGCGTCCCACTCCATGGCCACGTTGTCTTCGAGGAAGTTATCGAAATCGCGAATCGACCTCTCGAGGCCGTCGGCAATCATGCTCAACGTCGTCTTGGTCTGCAAGTTTGAGAGATAGGTCTCGACATCGATTTCGGTCGGGGCGTAGCCATGTGCTCGCTCAGCCCGGGCGCCTTGGACATCGAGCATGCCCAGGTCCTTGGCTGCGGTGCTCGGATCGACCCCCGAGGCGGCTAGCAGATAGTGCGCCTTGCCGTCGAGGGGCTTTTCGTTTGACTTGGACTGTAGCTTTCGCAATCGATGGCGGAGGTCGCCCAGGCCGAGCTCCAAGCTAGGGAGGTCTTCCATGTTGGACTTGGTGCCGCCCTCTCGCTGCGTCTTGGCGAAAAGACTGTCAAAGTATGCGCCGGCGGGCTGTTGTGACTGAGCCTGCTGCGACGGACCGTGTTGAATCGACGTTCCCAGGAAGCTCCCTCCTAGCAAGCCGGCGCCAATGTTGTTGTTCTGCTGCGGCTGCGCAGCCGTCGCATTGGCGACCGTGGAGCCGAACAGCGAAGGCCGTGCCGTCTGAGCCGCAGTGCTCCCGAGCACGCTGCCTTGCAGAGTTGAGCCGCCGAAAAGAGACGAGGGCTGTGGCTGTTGCTGCTGCTGCTGTTGGTTCTGGCCGGCCTGGCCAAACAGCCCGCCGCCAGTCGTCGTCGTGCTCGGTTGGTTCTGCGTCGCCTGTCCAAAGAGCCCGCCCCCGGTCGAGGTTGTTTGCTGAGTCTTGGCCGGCTGCCCGAAAAGGCCTCCGCCCAAGGAGCTCTGCTGTTGATTCTGGTTCTGTGTCGCCTGCCCAAACAGCCCGCCGCCCGTCGTGCCAGTCTGCTGCTGCTGCTGGCCAAAGAGCCCAGTTCCCGTCGTCGCTGCCTGTTGATTCTGCGCCGTCGACTGTCCAAAAAGGCCCCCTGACGCCGGCTTGTTCTGCTGTTGAGGCTGACCAAACAGCGACGAGCCGCCGCCAGTCGCGGCTTGCCCAAAGAGCGACATGTTGTAGCGAGTGAGCGGCAGACCAGGCGAGACGGACGAAATGAAACGAGACTTGGCCGCAAGCAGGGCAGCGATCCGGAGAGATTGAGCGCTGTTGCTGCGGCGCTTGGCTGGTCAGCGTTGCCGATGAAGTGAATTCGCGTTCTTGTCTGCTCAAGAAATTTAGTCCCACGAGGCTGGCCGTGTTTTGGGTAGCAGATGTGAGCTCGGGCCAATGAGCACGCCGCAAGGCTCACTCGCAGTTCTAGACCCACCCGACCCCGGCCAGACGAGTTGACACAGTCGCTCTCTTCAAATAAATCTTGGATCTTACGCGCTCCAACAATCAAAAGAGTCCAAGATGCGACGAATAAACCATCTTACAGCCAGCCAAGTTCCTCAAATTTACATTCTGCGCCATTTATTGCGTTTATACATCATTACAACCATGTCGCCGGGCCATGCTCATCAGGACACCCTCGACGATGCCGCCTCGGCTCACGAGTCAAGCAACATGGCCAAACACAGAAGCGTGACCTGACAAGAGCTCCCCTCGCAACGTATCCAATCGCTCGTGATTCTATGCCAAATTTACTCTTGACTGCTGGAACCGCCCATCCATATCTCGACGGCCTTGTCCACCCTCTTGCGGAAAGCCTGCTGGGAGCTGCACATTTCGAGATACACCTCATACTTGGCATCCAATAGAGCCTTCTCACCCTCGTCGCGATTGGGCTCGACCAGACGACCTCGCTTGCTCATGCGGTCCATGATGCTCCATAGCGTCTCGGGCTTGGCATCCGGGTCTTCGGTGTTGTGGCTCGCCGCCTTGGCACCCAGCATGGCTGCACCGTGCACGACGGCGGCATGGACGTATCGAGGAATCAAGACGGGCATGTCGCAAGTCGTCGCCATCAGGCTCATGAGCACGGGATTTTGACACTGCGAGCCCGACATGAAGATGGATGAAATCTCGTGCCCCGACTGGTTCATCTGCTCAATGATTTGACGCGTCTGCATGGCGATGAACTCCATCGTGGCGTAGTACCATAGAGCCATGTTGTCGGTGCTCTTGTCGCTGTCGATGCCAATCATGGCGCCCTTCATGTTGGCGTCGGCCACGGGAGAGCGGTTTCCCCAGAGATCGCCGTAGAAGAACAGGTGACGGGCGAGATAGGGTATACCCGGTGCGCGCGTCTTCTCGACCATGTACTGGAGATGCGCGTTTAGAAAGTCGTAAATGTGCTTGTCCTCGGCCTTGGCCAGCGCACATGTCTCGTTGTAGGCGGGATGAATGTCGAGCATGTGCCGCAGGAGCTCTCCCGTGGCCGATTGGCCGCCCTCGGCGAGCCAGTAGTCGGGCAGCAGCACGTCTCTGTACGGACCCCAAACACCAGGAACAAAGACCGGCTCCTTGGACATGGCAAGATGACAGGTCGAAGTTCCGGCGACAGCCGCCAATCGAGTAAAGGCCTGTGAGACGTCGTTGTGGGGGACGTTGGCGTTGAGCTCGTCATCACCGAGATCGACCTTGGCGCCGACGGTGCCGATCCAGCCGGCGTAGGCGTCAATAACGCTGCTGCCGACAGCGATGCCCATGGGAAGGCCGAGCTGGTACGCGGCTTGGCGGCTGAGGTGTCCTACACTCTCACCAGCACTGAAGTAGGTTCCATTCTATTTGAGACAATTAGTGAAGACGTCCTGTTGCAGATGGCATTGTATATAGGCTTACCACGCCGCTCACACCGCCCATGCGCTCAAAGTTGTTTTCAGCGAGATCGCCAAGGCCAATGGACTCGAAAAAGTCTTGTTGCCAGCCCTTTTCGCTGCCGTCGACGCCGATGGGGACGTAGCCCTGCTTACAGACGGTGCTGCAGTAGCTGCGAGTCTCGGTGCCCGTGGCAAGATGGGTGAGGGCGTCTGCCAAGTCGTAAAACTTGCAGCGGGCAAAAGTCTCGGGCGGCATATTGTTCTTGAGCCAGAGAACCTTGGGGATCTCCATCTCGATGCTCATCTTGCCGCCGACGTACTTGAGCAGCTTGTGCTTTGTGCTGTTGATCTTCTCCGTCTCGGCAACGGGCCGGTGGTCGAGCCACAGGATGACGTTCCGGTCATGGCCGTCGTTGGCGAAATCCGGGCCGGTGACGGGCTGAGGCTCGTCGGTGTCTGACGTGAAGACGGCGAGGGAGCAGGTGGCATCGAAGCCGATGCCCTTGATTCGCGAGGGGATGACATTTGACTCGCTGACGACGCGGCGCACACATTCGCAGATGCATTGCCAGATGTCTGTAGTTGATTGTTCCTATCCAAGTGTTGGTTTTGTGTCTGTCGTGAGGGTTTATGCACCTACGTAGAAGCCGGTCTCGGGCTGCCACAGCTTGATGTTTTCCGAAGCCAGGGCCTTGATGTCTCCCGTCTCGTCGATGATGCAAGCGCGAGCAGAGCCGGTGCCAACGTCGACTCCAATGTAATAGTCCTGCGAATCGTCAGCCTACGTCAGCGGCGCCACATGGGATTTTGCGGCGAGATTATACGCCCAACTTACCAAGGCATTGGCAGGCCTGCTCATGGCGGGCAGCCCGTCGTCAGTAATGGTCTTTGGATCAAAGGGATTCATGTCGACGGTCGCACGAGGGCAGCGGAATCAAGGTCGAGTCGATGGGCGACGATTGATGCAACTGCAAAGAAGGACGTTTGAGAAAAGAAGAACTCACTCCATGGCCTTGATGGGCTTGTAGGAATACATGGCTGGCGACGGGCGGCGCCGCGGCACGCAGGAATTCGAGACCGGGAAGCTTACTGCAGGAGGGGACCTTGTGTGCTCGAGTTGGCAGTGGCTTGCCAGGAGGCGTCTGTTGGCGAAACGGCTGCTGCGTGTCTCTGCGTCTCGGAAGAGTTGGTGGTGTGCTCAAATGGCCAGTGGGAGAGCGAGGAGGGACTGGGGGAGGACTCGGAGGAGGGGTGGGCAAGGAGCTCCCCAGGGCTGTCGGAGGAGTCCAGGTACCGTGACTGTCGCGCTACGGCGTGTCCGGACAATAAGGTGACCCAGAGACGCTCTGGATCCAATTTTGGTTACCTGTAGGTACATTTCTTGGCAGACACGCATGACAAAAATATTTTTTAGCCCTTTAACTCTTGCCGATTGCTGTAATTCATCCGTCCAGCCGTTACATCCCAAGGCCAATTCGAATTGGCAAGTCCTGGAACCTCGCCGTCATCCGCCGTGAGCTCAAGCTCCCCGCCGGAGCTCCTGCCGGATGTCCTGCAGAGGGGAGCTCGGCGTGCACGCAGCATGTACCGCGCCGTACCTTTTCCGGCCCGCATCGGCGGCGGCGGCGTTTTTGTCCGCAAGCATCACTCTGCTCCGCCTGCTGCCGATGCCGGTCAGTCCAGTGTACTTGAGGGGACTTGCCGTGGCTGCGCTCGGGAGCGGGCTAATGGGGTACCGTCCCTTCTGCTTCTTCCAGACGGGAACAATGACTTCATGTTGCGTCACCGCCAGAGAATTCGTACCTGCACTGTATTCTCAGAACTTCAGAAGTGCTCTCGCGCCGCCACCGAAGATCGTTTCTCTGCTTCGCCTCATATCTTGCTGATCCTCTGGGAGCTCTCTGTCGCATCTACCAAGTACGCTCCTATTAATGTGTTTACTGTTACATCCCGGAATGACCAAAGCATTGCTCTGAGCCTCCATCAACGTATCAGCTCAGCCGTCGGACCAAAGCATCAGCTTTCTCGCCGAATTGGCGACTCCTGAGTCCTAACAGAGTCCTATTAGATGCCATGCTGATTTACGAGAGAGAACGAGCTCGGGCTCGGGTGCTTGGTGGATCTCATTCTAAAATTTGCCAGCACCGCTCTCAAGTCTCTTATCACACGGCCACTCATCGTAGCCTCGCTCGTATTGAAACCGTTACGGACGATACACCCAATAGCCGTTTAGCCATGCAGCCATCGTGCAGTGCTTGAGGCGGGACAATCAGCTCTCATGCAGCTAAAGAACCGTGCAGTCGTTCGCCCGACACTCGCGGCAAGCTGGCTGGTCAGGCACTGATCGGCCCTGCGAGTTCGACGGTGGCGACAGCTTCGCGGCAGTTCCGTCTCATCGTAGAAGACAACTTTTAACAAGCTCGGCAAGCCTGAAACTTTTGAGCTTTCCCTTCTTGCCTTCGTACGGCTCGTCTCGATGCTCGTACGGCTCGTCTCGATGCTCGTACGGCTCTGTCGTCTGGTCAAATCTGTCGAGGATGCGTTTGACGTCGGTCGTCGCAGCCGGGCCATATCGATTAGCTAGGGCGTGCTGCACCTGCTGCGTATTCTTGAGAGCTAAATACTTCTCCAGGGCAGGTGCTTGTCTCTTCGCATTGCCCCTAGCTCGTCCTTGAATGCTTCGTTCGCTCGCGAAGTACGCCTTCTGCTTAGCTGTCAAAGCCTTCTTGGGCTCGCTTGGGGAAGGATTTTCGTCTGCTATCTCTTCGGCCTTGCGCTTTGCGAAGCCTTGCCGCTTCGTTTCAGTGACCTTGTCGTCCATGAACTTGCGAATGGCCGTTGAAGGAGT
The DNA here is from genome assembly GCA_000956045.1 of Hirsutella minnesotensis 3608. NCBI lineage: Eukaryota > Fungi > Ascomycota > Sordariomycetes > Hypocreales > Ophiocordycipitaceae > Hirsutella > Hirsutella minnesotensis. The sequence goes on along the minus strand of KQ030506.1, from coordinate 724,361 downwards.
AAGCCCTTTCCTCTCGTTCTCGAAAACTTTCTCCTTCAACTCTGGGTTTTCGCTGACATAACTCGGGAATAGCTCTACTATTGTCTGGGCAGGGAAGACCTGGCCTCGCTGTTGTTCGGTCTTGCGAACATCGGCGAGGAGCAAATGAGGCCATTTCCGCCCAACCAGCTTCCGCAGCCCGACCTCGTCTGTAGCCGTAGCGTAAATGCTTCGCCATGTGAAATACTCGGCGCAGATGACGTGTACGCCGGCAAATTCACTGGCAGAGTTGTAGACGAGGTCCCAGAGAGCGCCACGGGTGCGTTGAGAGTTGCTGAAAGCGCACTGGCCGTGATACGATGCAAAGATGACCTGCCTGATTTCGCGAGATGCATCTTGGGCAATGGCGATTCTGGGCGGCCGGTCAAAAATCTTCTACGTAACGTCAAGCTCCAGAAATTCCACTGTCCAGTGGTTACTTCTGGCGATGTCGAGCATCTCGTTGAAGGCGCATCGCCCCACTGCGAGTACTACTTGGTCTCGCCTGGTCACCCGCTGGACAAACTGGAAGCAGGCGGTATGAATTCCTTCCCAGTTGTCGTATTTGTCTTTCCATTTCGGGCTTCGACCATGGTCACTTCCATCGTACTTGATTCGGGTGGGAACGACGTCGGCTCTCCGGAGGGAACACCGACGGGGGCGGCAGAGAAGAAGGACCCGACGCGGGTCTGGTTGTGGGGGATCCTAACGTTGCGCTTGGCAGGCATTGTGCTTGAATGAAACGGTTCCAATCGTGAAATTGGATACAAAAGCTTCTTGAACGCACACTTGCTCCTGTCACTGAAGTTTGGTAGAATACAAAATTCAGAAGAAAATACATCTTCTGAGCATCCCATACCAGGGCTCGTCGCGCCTTCCTTCCTGGATATTCACATTGCCTGTGGTTGACCGACAGTCCAAAGTGGAAGGCGTGCCTTGGTCCTGGCGAGTTGCCTCAGGACACCATTACGAGAGGGCTGCCTGAGGACACTGCCTGTGCTGCCAAGAGTTTTTTTTTTCGTATATACCCTCTCTCGCGCTTCGTTTTCTCCTCTTCTCTTTTCCTCCAGACACGAAGGTCTCGGTGTGATTTCAGTTGGACGCATCGTGCCGCAACGCTACCCGTCAATTACACGCCTTCGCTTTCCCAAGACTTGGCCTTCCAGAATCCTCTTCTCTTTTCCTCCAGACACGCAGGTCTCGGTAAGTGCGATTTCATTTCCATGCATCGTGCCGCAACGTCTACCCATCAATTTACACGCCTTCGCTTTCTCAAGACTTGGCCTTCCAGAACTCTCTTCCCTAGAGTCAATTTCCCAGAAGTTGCTTCCCCACAATCGCTTCCTCCAAACTTCCTACAGCACGCTTTGCTGCTTTCCAAAAACCTCATTCCCCCAATACGCACCTCCCCACGGGGCGACCCGCGCACTTGCCCATGCCGTTTCGTATTGACGTCCAGCGCGAGTTCGAGCATGGCTAATTCGTCATGACAGAGACGTTCCTGTGAGTCTGCTTCCTTCACCAACGTTGGGCAGCTCGGCTGACGATTGAACGTTAGCAAGTCTGTCCGACGTGTAGGTTAACAATTCCGTCCAATCCACTGTCGCTCATCGCGATATGTCGCACCCTGCCTGAGATTTCCCCATTGTATCATCTGCCAATGTTGCAATACTAACTCAGGTGGCAGCACCCTTTCAGCGCGTGAGTCCACGATTCCATACTGTGAGATTGCGTTAAGTGTTTTGACCACATTTAGTCCAGTCGTCACCATGGTAAGTTCTTCTCTTACGTCTACGAAGTACTGTACGATCCATGATATGCTTGTGATTACTAAGGAAATGCAGGCCTTCAATACGTCCGAGGATGCCTTGGCTCTCCGCTTGGCCTCGGCCCTTTCTTTGGCTCCCGGCCCGGCTCCGACTCCGGCCCTGGGCGCCCACCCCCCGCCGCCACTGCACGCCCCAGGTAGTCCACTCCCACTTCCGGGGTGCTACCATACACTTTCACGTACGAAGTACTGTACGATCCATGATATGCTTGTGGTTACTAAGGAAATGCAGGCCTTGCATACGTCATTGGATGCCTTGGCTGTCGACTTGGCCTCAGGTCTAGTTCTGGCTCCCGGCCCGGCCCCGCCCCGCGCCCCACGCCGCGTCCCGGGTGGCGCACTACGACTTTCGGGGTGCCACTGTGCACTTTAACGGCACGCGCCCCGCCCCGCCATTTGCCCCGCGCACCGCCCCGCCCCAAGTGGTGCACTACGACTTCCGGGGTGCCACTGTGCACTTTTACGGCACCCAGGTGCTGGTATGTAGCGTACTTCTTTGAGATTGATTTCTGGAATATTCTGTTTGTTAACTGACATATAGGCCCTATTGGGCACTGGGCCCATGGCGCCGCCACTGTCGCGGCGCCAGAGAAAGCGCAGAGCTAGAAAGGAGCGGAATCATCGACGCCACTCCGCCTTGATTTGTGACCTTGCTGAAAGGAAATTTGTTATTTCAATCTATATGGATAGAACCATTGCTTGTGTCCGTGTCCACGCCGATGTGGATGCCGGTGTCACCGAAATGCAGGCCCCGGACAGGATGGATACGTCCCTAGACGCCCCGGCTCCGACAATGCGCACGGCAAAGACTGAGTGGAGGAATTTGGAACTGTCAATGTATAAGAGGCTGAGAGCAACTACATCTGGTGCATGCCGTCCGTCTGATGCGTTTGTGACGAACTAATGATCCTGGACCTGTCAACCTGTGAGAGGCTAAGAGTAAGGGCTTTCCTACTTTGGTGAATACGCATTTCGACTTGTGCATCTGGTGCATGCCGTCCGTCTGATGCGTTTGTGACGAGCTGATGATCTATCCGTTACCCCGACTCGCAGGAGATGAGCACGCTTCGATGGGAGCGCACGCATCTTGTGGCTAATCCTGCGTCTATGGCTAGCCGGTGGCACGCCACAGTCGCAAACTCATCTGCTACGTTCGTTCACCTCCGTTACTGACACAATAGTCTCGCTGATGCGTCAACGGCCTAACAGCGCATTGTGTCTCGTCCAAGTCCTTCGTACAACAGAGGCCATCCGTGATCTCAACCGACCACACGACCCTCTAAAGGCCGCGATCTTGGCCAAATAACGCACCAGATACCCACCGGAGGCTTCAATATCATCCCTAGGACGTTCGGAAAACGAAAGGTCTGAATGGGAATAGGTACCTATTTCGTGCACTGCTGCCTCAGAGACACATGCATTGTGCCGAGTGAAAATGTTCTTGCCGATTGGGTATTTGTCCAGGACGTTAATGGCCCCAAGGTAGGATGCTACGTGTTCTCTTACCGTCACATCCACCCCACCGATGCTGGGTTTCAGGATGATGTGCTTCTCCCTACATACATGCCAGCTGCCTCAGTGATGACATAGTTGTAGACTGAAAGGCCTGGAATCCATCCGGCCAGCGCACAGCCTGAAGGTATGCTCTGTCAGGAGCCACCTGTTACAGAGGTTGGCCCTGGTAGAAAGGCTGCGGCAGCCCAAGCGAAGGAATATTGACAGGCAGTTGTGCAGGTGGCTACTGGGTTTGCTCATCATTCGGCCATGGTCGGCAGACGTGTGGGCTGCTCTCAAGAGGCTCGAGTTCGCGGTTGCTCTGCCTCGCCCTCTCTGTCACAGGTTCAAGGCTATAGCAAGGGCGAGATGGAGGAAAGGCTTGGCATTCTCTATCTAGTGCGAGAGACTCGGCCTTTAAGAGTCTCGTCAATTAATCTAGATATCCTATTCCTTTCCTCCCATGTGAGCACGTAGATAGATAACCAATGGTATCGCAGGCCAAATCGGGGCATGACTGTCATCTGCAGGGGGGGGTCTGTCATCCGGCCCCACACGGCTGCACCAAAAAACCCATGCAAACAGAAGGTCTGGGACCTTCGTTTTCGGCTTTGGATGACAGGGATGACCGTAGTGAATCGACAGTTCGTCGCGTTTTTGAAGGCCCGACCCGGGTGGTGCCCCTTCAGGTCGCGACTTTTTTTTTCGGAGCGTTCTGCGTGTAACCAACACCAACACCAACCCACGTCATACAACGCTGAGCAATAATATCACCCTTTTTCATTGAGCAGCGCATTTTAAATGGCCCACCCCGACGATTTTGAGCTTCTTAAGGCAGTTGAGCACGCGACCAGCTATTATTTAATGGATGAGGACAAGACGCAGCCGCAGAACACGCGTCGGACGTACACGCGACCCCAGAAGGAGTGGAAGGTATGGAGGCAACTCACTCACACACCCCACCACATATACTACTGCTTATTTATTATAACTTAATTTAACTGCAAGACGAACCCTATTGCTAACTTATATCCAGGAATGGTGTGCAGAGAAGGCATTCCCGTCTATCCCTCCGGACTGGCCTAAGCCGTACAACCAGGGAGGCGTTCTGCCAGCTGACCTCGTGGATGAGGGCAAATTGGTATGGTTTCTTGACGAGAAAGCCGTCAGCAGGGCACCTAAGACTGGATCTCGAGCGAAGAATGAGAGAAGACGCTGGGCCGAAGGCGCGGCTGAACGCAAGGCCAAGAAGGCCGAGGCGGCCTCTCTTGACGACCCTGCTGGCCCTTCAGGTCCAGATGACAGCTGTATCACCGTTGCCGTCAAAACGGCCGTGGATAAGACCGAGCTGACATCAGAAGATGAAGAGGAGCCATTCAAATCCGCACTCACGCTCAAATTCAACACCGTGAGGACCTACGGCAACGCCATTACGAGACTCTGGGCAGAGCAACGAACGAGGAGAATAAATGGCCAGATGTTAAATCCATCGCCACATCCACGTGGCTTTGCGAACAAGGCTATTTATCGCTATCTTCTGCGACAGACTCACGAGAAAGGACGTGAAGAGTGGGCAGACCGTATGGTGGGCACCATTAAGGATGCCTACTCGCCTGCCAAAATACCAGAACATACCCGTTGTGCCTGGGGGTTAAAAGAGAAGGCGTGTGGACTGCGCACTTCCGTGGATTTTCTCTTCGGCAACCACATGTTGTTACGATCAAGCAACCGGAGGCCTATTGAGTTGGCCGACTGCTTCTGTCTTGAGTGTCCTAACGAGGGCGTCAAGGTTCACAACAACCCAACCTACGCCTTTGTTGTGGTTATGAATCAAGGCAAAACTAACCAGAACGGCCGCATCGAGTATGGGGCTTGCTTGAGACATCGTGACCCTTATGCTTGTTTGGTTGGCCAACTCGCTTTCTGGCTTTTTTTTCGTTGGCAGGTTGAAAGAGAGCCATTTCCGGACTTCTCGCGTCCCGAGAAATGGTACAATATCAAGATATTACGACAACAGAAAGACAGACCAACGGGTAAGTCAGATTGTCTTCTGATTTACGAGGCTTCGTAGCTTATAATTTATATAGCAGGACTCTCATATCAAACAAGCCATGCGTGGACACGTCGCCTATATAGCCATGTCGGCATTAAGACCTCAAAGGCTAGTCATGCACCTCGTGTTGCTGCTACTCAAAATGCCGACATGGCTGGCGTTCCTGAGGCACAAGTAGGCAACCTCCCTCTGACTCTGGCAACACTATTAACTTATTATTAGATTAGACGTGCTGGCAGATGGAATATGGGGGACTCAATGATAGGCTGTTATCTCACATCGCTCCCTGTTCTCGGGAATGCCGAAATAGTGAGCTCGCTTTCCCTTGGTGACGATCAACTGGTCTTTGCCAACCCCAATGCGGAAGCCTGTCTCGTCCATGTTCCAGATATCGTCAGGTGGTATTCCATGCTCTTGGACGACTTTTTCAAGGGTTTGGAAATAATTAGTGACTCGGGTAAGGTCCTCCGACGCCTGCCGCTCGGCATGAAGCTTTTTCTGGAGCTTCTTGAAGTAGCCGTGCCGTTTCAGAAAGCGGGACGTCCATTTGCTGCCGATGATAAAATCGGCTTGACCAGACGGTCCAGACCGCTCACGCAAGATATTGTTTGTCGCGTCGGTGACAAATCCCGGGCGCACAGCAAGGTTCATGTTATCTAGGCGATCGATGTAGCGACACAATGCTGCTTCCTCTGGACGCGATAACTTCAAATTCGCAGCTGGCCGGCCTGCTTTAGGATGATGGCCTTGAAGGCGGGAACGCAGTCGATTGCGTGGAATGCCGAACTCTCGGGCTACACTGGCGATTTTCGCTCCAGGAACATCACGGATATACTGCACTGCCTCTCGAGTACGAGATTCCATGTCGCACTGTCAAGATAGAAGCGGAAGTGGTGGAATAGAACGGCCTCAAGACGAAGGGGTCGAAAAAGTGGCTCTTGCGGTGTCCTGGCTGTTGTGGTGTCCAGCACCACCTTTGTGCTCGTGCTCGAGTTCCAAATAAAGTGGGACATGGCACGGGTAGCTCCGTCTGCAGCTGCTGGACTCCGGCGAGAGCCACGTGGGAAGCGGGGCCCGTCTCTTTGCCGTGCGACTCTTCCTTTCTTTTCTTCGCGGCCCGAGCGGCAGCTAGCAGGTTTCGAATTGCTCCATGCCGCAGACACGCTATGCTATACCATTCGCGATCCAATTCACTGAACGATACGCTGAAGACCGCCCAAAAATCGGACGCACTGCACGTTTCCGGACACAACATCAGAACCACGCGAGCTACCGATACGCAAGTTGGGTCAAACGATTCTTCAGACTCAGGGCTTCACGTAGGTACAATTTTTATTGCGCCGCAATGCGCAGCCGTCGGGCGCAGGCGTCGCGTTGCTGATATCACCAGGAAATCCGGGATATTACGGGCTGGGCCGTCATCTGCGGGGTCATCCGCCGATCACGCACCCAAAAGCCCCTGCGATATCCGCCAGGACATGAAGGCCGTGGCATGGCATATTTGGCATATCCTTGAGTACATGAGGTGTGTCTTGCTGAGGATTATTTGCTACAGGGGACGTACAAAGTCCACGAGTCATTTCCTCCATGAACAAGAGTTATCCAGAGGTGTGTTTTTTGGATATTAATCTTTGACGAGTAGCTTACTGCTCGAAGTGCTTCTGATGAGGCCATATCTAGGCCGCCTCAACGATTTAATATCACCAGTTGCCAGACTCAGTAATCTACCAAGGCATAAGGATAAGCTGCGGGCGCAGCGTGTTCCAAAGTCGTTGGACCGGCCACTTACGAGGAATATCCCTAGCTGTCGTACCGTTTGATTCTTCAGGCTTAACAACAAGGTTTCAGTCAGTGTCCAAATCACTCAAACTACAGAGTTGACATCTAGACAGGCTTTTCGCCAAGACACGTTATTAATCACTCGAGCCCATCCTAGGATATGAAAGGGTATAAAATGCCGAGCCGTCCAAGGCGGCACTAGCTCGGTCTTTCGGTCTGCTTCTCGTCGGCTTCTTCCGCGATGCTTGACGTTGCGCCAAGGGAATGTGTTGAATAAGTTGCTTTAGAGTATAATACCCACCTCCGCGCTTTAGAAGATGCCCTGGTGCCTCTGCTTTGTCCTCTCGCACGCTGCCAAGATCTCGGGCCCGCCGTGGGTGATATTACAGACTGGGGTTCGATAACCTTCAGGGATCATGGTGGTCATGGAGCCTGGTGAAGTGGTTTCCGGGGGTATTCGTGATGCTCTGGGCCCTAGGGACCTGGAGTTCGACGGGCGTATAGATCCCCGCCGAGAAGTGGTTCCCGCTTGCAACTCAATAATGGTCGCGTGAAAGCCGTTGGGAGTGAGTTGATTGGATGTTCGCAAGAGGCACGTGGCTTGGCGAACTGGAGTTCAGGGAAATATGTCACCAGACTAGGACTGTGCTGTGTGTTTTGCTGGAGCGCGTACGCTGCAAAGCTTTGGGGACGGAGATCTCCGCAAGTCGCCGACGCCCCGTTGACTGATATTCGGGCTCATCAGGGGCATTCAACAATTTAACAATATTAGCAAATTGATACCTGTTTGGAATTAGAGATGTGGACAGTGCTCGAACAGAAGCCGAGGTGGATTGCGTAAATCAGGAATCTCCGGACAAGGAACCATCATGACTCTACCCACGTATATCGCGTTTATTACACACGTCGAGAGTCGACCCCGTGTTGAATCAGTATTGGCCTAATTATCTCCCTATTGGCGAGTGCGTAGTGGATCTGCCCCAAGATGATAGGATCCCGTGACAGCAAAGCGTGATGCATGTGTGGATCAATAGTCTAAATCTTGGCGGTTGAGAACATGCCAAGAGCCGTGGAATAAGTCTAGAATAAGGCTGATATCAGTCTATGGCGCCTGAACACGATTCGTGGAGCCCCTGACTCCGCTGCTATCGCCAGTTCTTTACTGGCCCGACCGAGGCTTTGGCATAATGTGGAAATCCCGATATCAACCCCCTCAGGGACCAAGGCGGGAGAATGGACGGCTCGGCCCCGCCGCTGGGTTAATTTCTCAATCTCCAAGCGGGTGGATCGAGGCGGCCCCGTCGAGTCGCCGCCGCGTGACACTGGCCTGACTGGCCGCGTCCGCCGAGGAGCTAGTAGTTGGAAGTTACTGTATATGGTAATTGTTTAATTTTATAAATTCAATCAAAATGCTCTTATGGAGTGTGTATGGCTGCGTTGAAATAGAGTTTGCTCTAAAGGATAGTAGTTATACATCCATAAACGTTGACTTTTTCTCTAGTTAACCATGATATCAAATTTTACACTCTGAGTGGCCTGACGGAGTATGGATCCGGTGATAGGAGGCATCCGTTTCGGTGCCTGGTCATGCTGAGGGGCGGCAATGGGCGGCCTCGCGATTCAGTCCACATGATGTGCCCGCATTCAATGCGTGAATTTGCGGGGGCAGCCTTATACTACCGTAAATATTATCGTTCAGCAGTATGTGTCTGCACTACGCCCATGAATGGATTACTAGGTCTCTACAGTACATGGTCGAGGTCGTCTATGAGCAGCGCGATGTCGACCTGGAAACAGACTTTGGAGCGCTTGTCCCGACAAAGAATACGACTACACAGGCTCCCGTTGAGCGTGCTGTAAAAGACTGAGCGAGAGCTTGTATGGTCTATCAACGTGTACAGCTTGATACGTTGTCTGCGTGTGGGTTTCTCGCGGCACCTGGCAAGACATCCCCGACTTCAGGTTGGAAGCGGTGAAGCGTGACAGACAGTTGGCAATTCACATGAATGCCTAGTGCCATTGACTACCAGCAAAGAGAACGGGCGCCAACTCTTTGGATCAGCACAGCAGGCCCAGATGGGCAGCCAGTGCCAATGCTGGACGTGACGTCGGCGCCATGCAATGCAGGCCGCACCCGAGCAACCAGAGTTGAGGCCACAGGGTGTTACCAAAGACCCTAGGGCGTTCGTATGATGCGCGCGAACAGGGGGGGGCGGATGCATCGAGCGACAAGAAGTCTAGCTCAAAGAGGGCATTTCTTTCGACCGGACGCCGGCGAGTCCCCTGTCGATGGTCTTGGCCCTAGGCAGAAGCAAACGGGGGGAGTTTTGGAACTGGTGCTGGTTCCATGACCGCCATTTCGCTCTCGCTCAAGACTTTCCCTTTGCGCAGCGTTACGATCCGCGGCATTCTACGCATATGGGGGTTTGTTTGGCGTAGACATCCCCGCGGAAAGTGTCGAGATGAACCAGGTCACCTTGAAGTATCAGAGTCTCTGGCTAAAGTACCAGGACTACGAGCAAGACAACTTCACAGCCCACGAGCCTATCGTCATGCCGGAAAGCGCTCCTTGTTTCTTGTCCTGTTTGATTCTCGGTGCCGTTGCAGAGCCTACGCGGGGAGCCGGCATCTCGTAGCCTTTCACATCCGGCGTGAGCTTTAGAAGGCATCGGCTAACGAGCGCTCAAGGGCATCAAACGACGAGTCTTGCTGGAACCCGAGATGAAGCTGCAAGAGAAGAGCCCGAGAAGACCAAGAGAAGGTTGGCCGGGGGGGTGGGTGAAAGGGTGGGCGTGCGGGATTCGCCACGGCGGCAAAGGCGGCGGCGAGCAATCCCCATCTCAAACAGCGTGTGCTCGCCCTCCCACCGGAGCCGCCAAGACGGTAGGCCGGATGTTTAGCAAAAGTCGGGTTGCTATATATAACTCGGAAGGGCACCCCCGGTCCAAGTGGGTGTTGTTGACGCTGCAGACTTCGGCAACTCGGCTCCCAGCCAATTATCCTTCTGGGGACCCCATGTTTCGTTGATTTTTTGTTATTCCGTTCTTGCAGCAACTCACAGCAGGTTGACACATGCCGCCCTGGTAGAGCACGTGTTTGTTATCCAAGCACCTCGTCGCCGTCACGTCATGGCTGGTTGGCTGGATCCACCGGTCTCCAGGATTGAATCCCACCGCGATCCTTGCCCTCAACAGCTTACGGGTATCCGCACCCTGGAGGTGGAGGTGGGAAGGAAGGAAAATTCAGTCATATGCCCGTCAACCTTACGTGAAGCGCCCTTGACGTGCATGCTTCTCTAGGCCGCCTACTGGACGGGCGCGCGCGCGCACTCATTCGAGTTGCACCATTCCGGCCTCGAGTCGTGCCACGCCGGCCCTTTTGTGCTATTCCTCGTGCTGAAAAAAAACCTGCCAGGTGCTAGGCGGCGGAGGAGCAGCAAAGAGAGTCATTGGCCATGGCGCGCAAGCAAAGTGACGGCCACGGTAGGAAAACTTGGTTTCTCGCGGCTTCTCCACCCCCCCTTTGGCGTCGTGCTTGTCGTGCTTTCTTTTTGCGGGAATGGCTCCGTTCGGGCGGCATCAAGCATGCCTTTTGGTCCTCTGCTTGACCGGGAAAGGCGAGGGCGCACAGGATCGGCCAATGACCGCATTCTCGACTCTTGGAGTTCGGCGTCATGCCGGTCGATATCCGTTCTTCTGGTCGACCGTGCCAGCGCGGGGCGTCGCACACGGCAAGGGAATACGCCACGGCGCACGAGTGCATGCGCTGGTACTGCTTGGGAGCAGCAGAGCAGCGTTACAGAGGGGGAACGGGACCGGGCAGCAGAGATCGGAGGTTCGTGTCTGAGATGCACGGTTTCGGGCATGGGGGTGGCTTCCCGGGCAAAGCAGGGTCGAGAATGGGCCCAGGGTCAACACTCAAGAGCCATCTGCCGCTGATTGCGTGATGGTCATAGTGAACCGAGCCTTATGTGCCGAGACCGGGGCCTATGATTTGACAGGTGGTAAAGTAGAGAGAGAGTGTGTGTGTAAGTGAGCCTCGAGCCCGGATTCGAAGCTCGTCAACCGCCAGGACCTCGATGCGCAGACGGCATGTCCACGTCAAGCAGATGGCAGCCACGCAATACCGAAGCTGTTATGCCGAACATGGATACCCAGGGCTTGCACAACGAACGTCGACACTAATGACTTGTCCAAGCAATGCCTTTTGACGCCACTCGACCTCGTCTCTGATATCGTGGAGCTACAACACGGCGCCGTCCACAAGAATATCCAGCCCGGTACTGCCCTGTCTCAAATCTCACCGCCCTTCCATCTCGATCGACGCCGGCATGGGACTTGCCGAAGGGGGTCGCGACTTGCAAAAGTGGCGACCGCAGAGGCTGGAACCCTTCACGGGCGGTGGAGCCCGCTGTTATGGGACACAGGGAGCAGCCCTGCGTTGCAGCTCGTCGACAGCCAGATGAGTCGGAGAAACAGCACGAGCTATGTATGCGGTCCCCCTGCAGGCTTGGAGACGCACCGAGTTGATGTAAATGTGGACGAGGATGGGGCCCAAGTCGCACAGCGCTGGGGCTACATTCGCGAGCCAGCGCTGCCCAGCCCTCCTTCTTCTTGGACCATGATCCGGGGCGTCGGTTGTCCAAGAGGCAGAGCCACGACGGGTGCGTGCATGAGCCCGGCCAAGGCTAAGAATAAAACTCCTCTACCTCTCGTCCTACCCGACGCCCGTCGGCCGAAGGCCGAAAAGCGACAGAACCACCAAGGGGCGACTCTAGGCCTCGAAGTTTTGGCCCTTTTTCGTGTGTTCACCCACGTGTGCAGATGGAGCGGCCACAGCGTTTGAGAGTCTCCCATGTCGGAGTCAGTCCAAGCCGCCATGTGGGCGACTATCAACTCTTGGCCGCTTGGCCGAGCGGATTCCAGGCAAGGGCGGACCAAGGAGCGTTATTAGTACGCAAGTGATGGGGCGTAGAAGATCTAGAAGCTCTCGCGTACAGTCTATAACCTTCTGTGAAGGCTATGAGGACCTAGGTCGACGGCCTCTTCGTCATGACGCTCGCGTAGGCGGTGTCTTGCTCGTTGGTTCCCCAAGCTTGCGATACCGGAGCGCTCTTGTTGCCCGTCTGGCTCCATCGCGAGGATCGCATAGCCCAGCAGCTTGATGCTGGCTTCTCATCTACGTCGCCATGCCCCAGTCCGAGAAGCATCTGCCAACCGCACCCAAACGAAAACGAAGCAAGTGCCGGGGATTATCTCGTCAATGAGACACGGAGACCGGACGCTCTCTGGGCTGAGACAAATGAGCTTACTTTGGAAAAGGACGGCGCCACATTTCGAGAGTTCTTGCGTCTCGCTCACCTCTAGTCCGAGGCCTCGAGGCATCAACGAGGCGCTGCCAAAAAAGGTGCACGATCGGTTGTCTGGGTCCCCGTTGGTTGCGCTGCCGCTGAGTGGCTTGACGCACTTACAACGGGGAGGGGAGGGGGTGTGCCGGCTCCCATGAAACGTTGTATCCGGTGAACGGTTGTCCAGTGGTCTGTCTATTGATCTGGCCGCTCGTGGCCACGGCATGGGGCTTGCAGAGGCTTACCCCAATCGGCGGATGGATGGCTGGCTGCGAGCAGGGGGGGAAGCGGAAGAGGAGACCCGGGGGGGGCCTGATGGGGTAAAGCCTATCCTTATTTTCTTACTCAATTTCTCTCTTTTATTCTCTTTCGTTCGTCGCTGGCTGCGGACGGAGGACGGGGCAACTCACTGCGTATTGTAGCAGAGAATGAACCATCCCTTGCTATCGACGTGACTCTGGGCCATTTCGCGAGCTCAGCCGCAAACAAAGCCCGTCGATTTTCGCATGTCGTGTGCTGGATTCTGCGGTGTTCCCTCCCCACGGCCCATCGTACGACTTGTCCGCTTCCCATTTTTACCCTATACTCCGTGCGCGACACCAGACTTCGTCCTAGGCCCACGCTTTTGCTGTGAGACCCCATCGGGGCCTTAACAGCACAGAGGAAGACTTTGGAGAGCTCATCTTCCTCTGCAGAGCTGGTCCCGACACAACGTCCACTCGGACCCCCATGGCCTCCTCCGGAACCAAGGAGCCAAGGGTATTGGAAGACAAGCTCTTCTAAACAACGGTGGCCGGTCGCGGAGGTTTTTCTCCCTGAAGGCAAGCTGCTCGACAGCCTCTGATTCCTTCGAAGGGTTTTTCCCTGCCGCCACCCCTCGGCCGGTTTCCTTTCCTCGGTGCAATGAGGATGGATATAAAGCTCTGGTAGCTTTGGCAGAGGGGATGAGAGAATTCTGACCGGTGAAAACCAAGGGTTGACCACATCTGCCCAAAATTTCCCGCTGACGGGTGAGGGCCACGAACGAAATGCGCCTTGAGCCGTCGAAATGCTGGATGAGCTGACTGGACGGCTGTTGCGGGGAGGATCTACCGGGACACTTGTACTGACATCTTGCGATGTACTTTAGTGGCGTCTACAGCAGAGACAACTGCCCGTGGACAGGTGTCGTTATGTGAAACCATGGGGCCTTTGCAAGGGAAACTGGTTCATCTTGTCAGGTAGCGGTCGGGAAAAGTTAGTTTAGCTCAGCACGTCCTGTGCTCCGATAGGAGACCTGAGCGACTGAAGTCGCTGGACGGAAAATACACACACACACACACTTCGTCCTAGGCCGGGGATTTGTAAGGCCGTAGTTGCTATGTGCAGCAGTTTCTTCCGGGCCACAAGAGCCGAGACGGGCGGATGAGACAGAGCCGCAAGGTGTCTCTCGAGAGCTGGAGTTTGTCAATTGTTGACGATGGCTCGAGGAGGCTCAGTCACTTTCGCAACCTTTTCTCGATTGTCTCGAACATGCATCCAAGGGAATGATCTACATAGCCATCCACCCTCCCCTTGCCTGAGACATGAACACCAACCGGTCCAACCCTTCTTTGGCAGAGACACGGCTATCTCGGATCAACGGATAGAAGCTCGAGTGCTCTGGTCCGCAGCTTCGAGAGAGAAGCACTCGCAGGAGCCCAGGGCACGAGGGCGGGCCCAAGCGCGCCCGTACACGACCTCGAGCTCGGCAAATGATGCCTTAGGTCCCGTCCACTGCTGTGCCAGCGCCGAGCGGAAAGAAGCGGATAAAAGGCACGGCCGTGAGCACCGACCCGTCGGCCGGACGTGAGGGGGGGGGAACTGATGCTGCTTCCTGCTGCAGTGCCCGTTGGTCCACCGGAGAACACGTCCTTGCGTCACGGTTGCCCGGGCCTGAGGCGCGCGGGGCGTGATGACGAAGACGGGCGACGTTGTGCAGACGACGCGACTTCCGGCATGGACTCCTGATACCTTTCGAGGACTTGGCCGGAGCCCCGACATCTTGGCTCGCGTGTCTGTCTAGTCCGCCCTGAATCTATGGGAGCATGGCTTGAGCATGGCCTCCTTCAGGGTCCATCCTCTTCGGATCACGAACCCTGTATGGAAAAACCGCAGTCGGACGGCGTGACTCGGCGTCATTAAGGCATGCCATGCGCGAGGTAAGGGGGTGAGATCTTGGGTTGCATCTCGGCCAAGAACCAGCGCGGGAGAGATGACAGGAGGTGGCATCGTCAGCCCGCCAGGAGTGTACCGCGCGGCAAGGAACCAACAACAGACAGACATCAGTGCTCAGTACATTCTAGACCTCGGCCTATGGACGAAGGGATGGCAGGGTTCGAAAACACGGCCGCTGCCCGCCCGTACGGTGTACCCAGTACGAGATGCTGCTGTATTGTATTTGATGTGTGCACGGGGGCATGCAAAACTGCACATTCGCAACGGGAGCAGGCTCAGGATACACCAAGTCACACGTGCAATGGGATCGACAGGCAACAAGAGAAGGCTGTTGTAGCCCGTGAGGCGGGAGGACGCATGGGAAGAAGAGGACAGACTATTTTCCAGAGCTTGAGTCGAGGTCCAAAATCGTCGAACCGGAGAGTCCCGTCCGTGAAAAAGAAGAAGCAGTGATTTCCCAAGGACAAGGGGGCATGCAAGAGCAAAGTCGGCGTACCAGGTCGGGGGCCACAATGAACGCCTGACGCCAAGACTTGTCACTGGAATTTCTTCCTCACTCGCTCTTGTTTTTTGCTTCTTCGGCTCATGGCCCCAATGCTCGCCAAGAGCCTGACAGGGCACGCTAGCCGGGAAGCCTTGATCTGCAAGTCTGTCGTGCATTGGATCGAGTTGTCGAAGCCGTAGCCACGGGGACACACATTCGCCTTGCAACTGTGCAAGGACAAAGACGTACGATTGCATGCAAGTCTGTTCCAGCAGCTTGATAGGCGTGGTGCGCCGGGGATGCAACTTGGCTTTGGCTTGTATCACACATGTACGAAGTTTGCGTGGACTGAAGAGCAAAGGACCCGGGCTGCCTGCAGCTTTGCAGACGTGCCCTTCTGCATGACGGCGCTGTAGGGCAAGGCAAGGGCCTCGCGACACAAGGCGACAAGGAGCATGATGTGCATCCGTCGGCTCATCGTCTCCGGCTCATGCAGGAGCAGGGCAACTTTGCCCGACCCGTCGTGCCATGGTGCCAGTCAGTGCGGATCGAACGACGTGACGGCGGCGGCTTGCATTGTTATTCGACGACTTCCTCTGAGCCAAGGCGCCAACTTCGGGCTGTCGGGGAATTGATACCGAACGACTCACGATGGAACCCAGGAAGCCTTGTCGCGTTGACCTCGTCCCTCAGCCAAAGCATTCGAGGCCGTGGTAGTCCAGAGGGCCTGGAATTTCTCGGCAGTACCCACGCGATGTCGATGTTGAGGGCCACAGGACCAGGCCGAGAGTACAGGACGTTAGGAAACAGGCCTTCAAGTGCTCATGGGCTCTATACTTGGATCATGCATCGTCGTCGTCGTCGTCGTCGGGCACAGGCGTGAGGTCCGAAACAAAAACGGCCCGGATAGCATAGCGAAGTCGATGGTATCCAATCTTGCCACGACACCCAGGGGACCAAGGTTATCATCTGATGCCCGTCAAGAATCGTCTGCCGTGCTTCGGTGACGCGGTAATATGCAGCTCGACTCGAATGAAGCAATGGGCCCACGGGCGGATGCCTGACTGCACAGAGAGGACATCGTAAGAGGCCGGCAACACCAAGGGTCATGCAGTCAGCCCCGTGGACGCCAAGAGTCACGCAGTGGCAATGTTTGGTAGAGAACGAGGCTCCTCCCCGTAGAGCGTGGCGACATCAAGACAGAAGTCGCAAGACTTGCCAGATAGGCAAGAAGACGATGGTCGCCGATACAGACTCGGTGCCTTCGCCAGGGTCCCCCCGGCATGCATCAATCTGGCAGACGGCACTTGCCTTCTTGTTGGCGCTTGATGTTTGAGTATCCTGTGGTTGGTGCGGGGAGAGGAGTCCGCCAAGGCCGAGTTGGTTTGTGGAGATTCCAGAAGGTCGAGACTCGAGCGTCGAGGCTGGCTATACTAGCACGTACTGTGCCGAAGTGTAAGTTGGTCCGCGCCGTTGCCCCATTGGCAAGCGAAGAATTGAGGGCCTTTTCAGCTCTGCAGCCCCCTTGCCTTGACTGACTCTAAACTCGGCCCCGCCTCCAAAGAATCTTCCTGATCCTGCGGCCCCGTCGTACAAGGCTATCAAATCCTCCTGAAGGGCCCCATTATGCAGCAAGGAGCCCGGCGGGTCATCAATGCGAATAAGTTCTCACTATTTCTCCCTTTGTTTGGAGACAAGGTAACAAGGCACTAGCCCGAATGCTCTTTAGATGGCCCTCCCGAGGGTTGCCGTGTCCAGCTGAAAGAGGACAAGAGCTGGCGCCAGTTGTTAGTCTTTCTCAGGGAGAACAGGTATGTTTCCCTACGGCTATCGAACAGTTGGGCGTGCTCGCGTCGTCCGCCACAGGTCGGGTCGTCTTGGCCTATTTTGACATTTTCCCCCGATGGCAAGGTTTGCTGCCGAGGCAACCCTATTGCGAAGCGTCGAGTCGCTCACGTAGGTCTTGGAAAGCTATCGGCCGTTCTTTGAACCTGATTGGACGTGAAACAGGTGCGCAGCAATTGTCGCCAAGCATACATGACCCTGTTACCTGTACCATGGAGTGGGCAAGGGTAAAGCTGCTCCACCTAAACTCTCGAGTCAACGAGGCAGTCTCCGAAGTCTGAGCGTGGCCATCATGCCGGCGGGAGATTTCGGCCGCACCCACAGTAATGCGTTCTATTGCCAAATCTGGTGCCTAGTTGCGTCGTTTGCCGAATCAAGCCGGGTCTATATCTCAATTATTCAGTGCACTGCTTGGCGATGCCTACCGAACTCCCTTCATTGACACTGAACTTCCAGAGGATGCTCAGACGTACCAGGTCACATTTGTCAAGAAGCGGCTCTGCTCTCAGGATGCAGCTCGTGCCCCTGTCATGGTCTTGTACGACTTTTGCTGCATTTTCCATCGTTCCGCAACAAGCATATGCAGGCACACGGAGGAAGCACCAGTTGACTGAAGCTTCGAAAAACAACGGGCGACGCCGAACACAGGCACGCCCAGAACCGTCAACGCCAAATAGCTCCTGGGACAATTGACCCAAGACATCCTTAATGTCGATGCTCAATTCGTTCAAAGGGGAAAGCGAGGCCGGAAGGAGCTTGAGCTTCCCAAAGAGGGTCCCGCAATGATAGAGAGTGACTTGCTGAGACGGCTTCATGTTGCCATGCCAAGCCCTCTGGAGGCAGAGGCGGTGCAGGACTGCGCGAGCTTACTTCGAAGCGCCCCCACAGTCCCCTAGTGAGTCCCGACGGCTTCTCCACGTCGACGAATTGATGGTGTCGCTGCTTCTGCCGCTGCTGACGTCCGTGCTGCCGCTGCCGCTGCCGCTGGCCCACGCGCGCACGTCCTCCATGTCGGTCCGTTTGTCCTCGCAACATGACGACTAAAGGGTCCAACAAACCAGTGGGGGCCCGGCGCCGGCTGGCCGGCTCGCAACGGGTCCGAGTGCGCCGTCGCTCGAGTAAAGGGTCGGTCAGCCTCGCCGTCGGATTCGCACCTGTTCCTTTACTCCAAAGGCTGGTCTCGTCGTGCGTGCTGTTGGTATTCCGTCGTAAGCCGAAAAAAATGGTTCGAGGTTTTAGCGCTCCCCAGTGAACCAAATGAGCCCTCTGCGGAAGCAGTTTCGGACACGTCGTGGCTCGACGACGAAGGGCATCCGCTGGCCTCCGTCGTGCGTCGAGGGACACGCCCCCAGGTAGAGACTCTGGAACTCACCATCCGGACTGGACCGACGCAAGACGGGTGACCGACCGACTCTATCCCCGGGCTCGAGCACCGCCTGCCGCCGAGATGTGCTATTTGTAGGGCTGCCAAGCCGAGTCGCTCCCCTCGAGGAGTCAAAGAGTCAAGGGTGTTGTCGCCAAGCTCAGGTGCATTGCTTCGATTGAGACTGGCAGGGGCGTCTCGTCACGCCTGACGATGCCACCTCACTGTCTACCGAGCTGTCGATGCCTAGTTCGTCTAGTCTTGTTGGTCTTCTTTTGGGTTGGCAAGTGTAGCATCCCGGGGCCTCTTCTGCCCAGGTCTAGGTTCCGGGTTGCAGTCGGTATGGTAGTTTCGGGAGGAATCTCAGATCAGCCAACGGGCGTGGAGCCTATATCGCGTCTAGACCATTTCTCGAATGTGCAGGAATGTCGGGCAATGGCACCATGTAATGCTCCAGTTATCTTCTGGCCATAGGCTGGATAGAGTCTTCCTCTCTTCTCGGAACCTCTAGATGCACGCCTCATCGTCATCTGCATCGTGCGTGGCTCCTCGACGGCCCGGTGCCGAATCTCCAATGGACCCTTCCGCCGATTCCGTTCGAATACGGCAGGCAACAAGGGCCACGAACAGACGGGCTCAAGCATGGTTTTTTTCTGGAGCCTGGCCTTGCTGGTGACGGTGCCGCAGGCCAGTCAAATGCAAGGTTGTCTCTTTCCGCACAGATGTTGACTTGTGCCTGCCTGCTGCGCCGACTCTCAGATTCCCATCCCTAGTCCCCGCCCCACAAGTCAGGGGCCCCCAGCTAATAGTTATTTTTATCCCAATCTCTTGACTGGCTAATCAGACCGTATCCCTGTCCCGCTTGTTTCCTAGCTTGTCGCTCGCCGAACCATGTGCGTCATTGCAGGCCCTGGCAGGGCATGAATTGACGGGTGTCGACTTCCAGTTTCGCTGACGCTCTCGCACCAGACTCCTGCCAAGGCTCCCGGCCCCACCTCTCCTAACCTGCAACACTGACATGCACGTTTTCTAGGGAAGCTGCAAGTGTCGATGCTGCCTCGTTCATGCTCTGGCGACCTCGGAACTCAGTGCATTGCGGAAAGTGTGGACGAGGGGGGTACACATGTCCCTTGTCTTTTTCTCCGGTCTCTGTCGAGGAGACGAAATGTGAGGAGACGCTCTTTTCCTTGTGTCATTTTTCCCGTCTCGCTTTTCCTATGACAAGCATCAATTGTCCTGCTGTACGGAGGTTGGGCACTAAAGTATTCAGACCAGCTTAGGTCACTCGGATTACATAACACCGTGCAGCACAATACAGTATTGTATCCACATGCCCTGCCTAATTAGGCAATTCGTCCTCTTTAACGTCTTGCCGTCAGTTGGTCACTTGGGGTTTATGACGTTATCCCTATTGCCAACCTTCCTCAACGCCTTCTTCCACAGCTTCTATAAGAGCTTCCAGGCCAGGCAGAATCGGATTCGATTGGCTCAAAAGAAACTCAATCTCATCATATAGCTCTTCCCTTTGCTGGTTGGTTAGATCCGGCGGATCGCTGCCTTCTTCATAGGTTATTTCCATATAAATAGAGCACCCATTGGATGTTGCCGGGTATTCTTTCCACAAGCCGTTGTAGCTTCTCTTGCGGGAACAATGCCCAAGCTTTCTTCCACGTATTAATAAGCGTTGCCCTTGACGTAATCTTCTTCTTTGATGTGATGCATTTGAGCATGAACCATGCAAGCTCAATTGGTGATAGGTCCGGCGAATTAGGTGGCCAATTGACCGTTTTAAACCCCTTTTGATGCCAAAGCTCTCTATTGCGCCGTTGTGCATGTGAAGCCGTCCCTCCATACAAATTACTAGGGAAAGAGCTTTTCAAGCTGTAGAGTGAAGAAACGGTGCGAAAACCGGGGAAAACTGATTTGCACGGTGTTATGTAATCCGAGTGACCTAAGCTGGTCTGAATACTTTAGTGCCCAACCTCCGTAGACGCACAGGTCATACAGGCAGGGATGTTCTGGGGACAGAGGCGGCGAGCCATGTCTCTCGCGCTCATTTGGACACCCTTAAGTCCCATCCAATTCGACGCTTCTTCCCTTCTCCTCCTCCTCTACTAGTATACACAGCGAGATGGCAAGACAGGCTAGACTTGGCTTCTGGCATCAGGTGGATCTGGTGCATTCTGGCGCCTGCCCCCACAGGTCGCTCAGGTGGGAGGGCGCGCATGGCTGGCCTGACGTGGCGGTGTCAAACCACACACACTCGAGGCCAACGCTACTGAGCGCTTACCTGAAGCTGCCGCCAACACCGCACCGGCTGACGATGAGGCATCAGATGGGTGCACAGTCGGTCTGCCCAAGGCATCAAATGCAATGGACGGCATCCAGTCGCTCACGTCTGGATGGCGGGTAATGCACGATACCCGACGCAGTACGGAGCACATAAGATACACACGCGCATCCACTCCTGACCTATAGCCCCAAAGTATTTTGCAGTACATGAAGTATCAGTCCGAAGTGCAGTATCACCTAAGGTACCGCAGAAGGCACAAGTCGTCAAGAGAGCACATTTGAGAGTAGCACAAATAGCCTCCTGTAGCTTTGCAGCTGTTCCATGCCCTCTGCAGGCCGCGCTCCATCGGGCGGCGTACTGTACGGTCCTGTACTGTACATACGAAGCTTCTGCACATACAGTATCTAGGTAGGTACAGCAGAGTGCGGTGTACACGGGCCCTCTTGATCCCCTCGTCATCCCGCGGGGCCGGACGCTGCTTGGCTTGGCTTGCATAGCCGTCGGGAGAGGTTTCCTATAACGCAAAGAAAAGCTGGGCACGCCGCCGAGTCTCACTTTACTCGAATTCTGCTGCTCCAGCGCGAGCAACAGCTGTCAACGTCCTTTGGCCCGCGGCCTCGCCGTCCTGGACGACGCCGGCCGCTACGGCCACGGCGGGCACCGGCCCCGTCCCTCGACCCTCTCTTCGGGTCGTCTCGGGTTTTCTTGGCCCGCGACCGCGTCTCCAGCAGCACCCAGCATGCCCTGTCCTCGACTCGACTCGGCATCCCCTGCGGTGGTGCCCTGGACCTCTGGACTGTCCCTCTCCGGAGAAGGCCCGGAGCATTGGACACACGGGCATTGAGGCCTAGCAAGGACTTTATGCAAGCCACTATTCAGGAGCCTCGTGCGCCTGGGCAGGGCATACTCATCCTTTTACCCACTGGTACCTAGGCAGAGGCTAGGCGCAACTAGGCCCCTGTCCTCACACCCGTCGCTATCCGCGATTCGCCTCATTTCGTCCCCGTCATCTCTGTTGCGAGGGTTTCGTCAAGTCGTTGTCTGACGCTGCAGATGCTACAGAATATCGAGAGCACGCTAGGACGCTGTCTCGGGCCCTGCCAAGCCCATATCCACGGCGACTAGCATCGAGGCCCTGTCGTCTTTGGCTACCTCGACGATCGCGCTGGACTGGACTGGACGTACCTGGCCACACACGCCCGCCTGCCAGAGGCGACCTGCAACTGGCCGCCCCGCTTTTCAGTTTCCGCCAACCACCGCCTCTGCTGTAGTACCGTGCTGGCCGCAGTACTTGGTACATACAGCGGGTAGCAATGGACAGCATGGCGCACGTCCAAAACTCCGGCACCGCCTCCGTCCCCCTCCCCTCTCCTGGGGCGCGGTGCTCGCAGTTACGGCCTTTTCCTCATGCCAAGCGCGTCCGCCGTGCTGCACAAAAGGGCAAGGTTTACGATTAAGCGATAACCTAAAACCTGGCCGCAGCTTTTCCCGCGCGCAGCGGCGCAACTACGTCAGCCGTGTACCCATTGGCTGTTTTCCGCTCTGGGAAGGGGTGCGCGATAATGTACAGGCCTTAGCCCGCAGCCACGGGGCGCCAAGTACCGCCCTGCCGGCCGGATGGTGGGTTGATGGGCCGGATGGACACTGGGACAGGCTGCACTTGTGACGATGGATGAGGCATGCGGGTGCACAAGTCGCCGCGGGCCAATCCTCATCGTCTGCTCTGCTGGCTCGTCAATGTGTTGTCTGCGTCCTTTTGTCCTGCGTCCCTACCATGTCCCAATCCTCGTCCAGTCCCTCAGATTCCGCCTCGCCCGAGCTGTGTTTGGCCCCGCTCATCCCCAAGCATCTCAAGGGTCCTTTTTTCCAAGCTTTGTCCATCTTGGTCGTCGAGATGCTACAGTAGGTCGAGCGCAATTGTCATGCGACATGCCAAGCACCCGGCCGGGAGTTACCTACCTAGGTAGTAGACTGGGCACCACCTGTGGGCGTCTGGATGGGCGCTGCTTCACCACTCCCCCCCTCAGCAATGCCTCCCCTGGACTGAGCTTTTTCGGGGACTGCTTGCCCGGGGCCCTGGGGTCCCAGTCCCCTCGCACACCCCTGTCCCTGGCCCGCCGCGCTCAGTGGCTGCCCGGCTAACCCTTGTAGCGCCTAGTGCAGGGAACCTCTCCCACGCCCTCAAGTACCTCCACTCGACTCGGGCGGTGCTGCTGCGCATGGATCAACCGACTTCTGTGAGGCCCGAGCAGGTGGAGGCCAGAAAACATGACACATGGACAGCCTGTGAGGGAAGGCATCAGTGTGTAACGTTTTCTGACCCCCGCCTGCCGAGGTGCAATCGTCGCGCGTATCCTCTGTCAAGTGGTTCCTCCTTCTCCATATCTCCCCGGGCTCTTCGTCCTCGACGTGTACACAGTCGCACTCCTCGTGTACAGCGGTACTTCGTGCCTGCCCGAGCTTGCTCCATTTACCACCACCTCAACCACGACCACCTTACTGCTGCTACTACGACCACCACCACCACCATCTTCTGGTCCTGGCCTCCTCCACCTCCACACTCCGCACTACCAACTTGCCCTGCTACTAATTCGGGACACGCCCTTTCATCGTGGCACATTTCTCTCGCCCTCTTATTTAACATTCTCCATCCCCTCCTACCCTCGTGGCCCCCTCCTCTTTCCCGACGCTTATACTCGCGCCGTCTCTCCGGTTCAACAAAAGCATCTCATCACCAATACCGTACCAGCTGCGCTTTGCCGTCGTCGTCGTCCTCCCACTCTCGCTCCTAGGAAGTCCTCGCTGACTCCTGTCATTCGCTTCGCGTTGTGTCTTGTTGCTTCACTCCTCCTCGCACTACCCGCCCGCTTACTCTCATCATCAACTCATCCTCCCCCAACAACAACGCTTACTTGTCGAACCGCCGTCATCTCAGTCTGCCCGTCGTCTTGAGCTACTCGGCCGCCTGCATCTCCTTCCTGCGTCGCGTGGACACGACGGATATCAGTCGACAATCTGCGGAAGAAGGGCTTAAAAAGCAACCGCCATAAATTCAAGGAGGAGACAAGAGTCAGATCTCGACCGGGATTCAGTCTCGCCATCTGCCACGACCGTTTCCACTACTCGCCGATCAGCACAACGTCCCATCCCGACGACTCCCTCGAAGCTCAACAGACCCATGTCTTGACCGCTTCGCCCTCGTTCCTCTTCAAAACACGACACTCGCTTGAAAGTCCCAAGGACAATCAACTTTTCTTTCGACCTGCAAGAGTTGGGCTATAGGTTTAATCGCCATTTTCTTCATTCACGATCGCTACGTGTAATTGTACTCGCATCAGAGTACTGTTGCGCTCGTCCTCGCCATCGCAATCGTTCCTCGAGGCTCGACAGATCCGTTTTTTTTGGGAGTCTTTGCTCCCAATCGCTCGCTATCGCCGAATCACGCGAGGCTTTACTCGTGTGATCTCGTCACCCACGTATGTCGCGTCTCTAGCCTGCTTGCCAGATGTTGCTGTTCTATTCACAGTCCATCTAACGTATAATTGCTTCCAGGTCTCTCGCTATCTCCGCATCTCTTCAGTATGGCTGGCCCCGGTGGTGGTCCTCCTCGCCGCAGGTTCGTATATCTCTCCTGACAATCTGTTGATCAGCTGGCTGATGTTGCCGTGGGAAATAGTCACACCAAATCCCGCAAGGGCTGTGAAACCTGGTACGTCTACACGGGCATCCTCGACCCTCGAGCCCGGGCTCCTTTGGCATTTGCACGAGAGCGCTCTTGTCTAACCGTCATCCAGCAAGCGTCGACATATCCGATGCGATGAAAATTTCCCGCAATGGTAAGCATCACCTGACATGTCCACCCCAGCCTCTGTCGTTTTCGTGCGACGACGGCTGCCTGTGAGAGCCCGTGACTGACATGGCACCCACGGATAGCCGCAACTGCACCAAGCACAAGATTCGCTGCCCATACAATGATGTGCACTTACCCGATGCCGATCGTTCAACGAGCCCGGACAAGCCTGATCTCATGTGGACGCCTCAGATCGAGGCAGCAATCTCCGAATGGCGCGTTACGGGAGTTTTTCCCTTCCCGTCCATGAATGTCTACCCAGCTCCGATGCCGCACCTGTACTCGCTCGAGGACCTGCGCCTCATCTACCACGTTGCAGGCCTTCATAATCAGCTCGCATCCATTGACGCCAATAACTTCACCTTGTGGACCCGTCATATTCCGAAGTATGTGAAACCCTCCGCCCGCATGTGCCGGCCGTCTTGCGTGACGCGGCGGCCCTTGGATACCGCCGAATGTCGCGAGGCTTGCTCAACTTGATCATTGGCTAACAATATCCAAGTCTCCTGAGAATCGGAGCGACCACCCCCTATGTCATGCATGCGCTGCTCGCCTTCTCCGCCATGCACATCGCCTTCCTCACGGACTGTCCGTTGGTCGGCAGCATGGCCTTTGAGCATCGAGGCGTGGCCTTGAGTGGTTTGCACGAAGCCATCGGCTCCTTCTCCCGGGAATCCTCGGATGCCATTCTCGCCGCGTCTCTTGTCCTCTCATGGCAAGCTACGGATTGGTACGTCAAGACGCGACCCAAACCTCTTGCCTCGTCATGCGGATCTTCAACTTGATGAAACGGGGCACGACGGCTAACGACTTGAACAGGCGCAGCTGGACTCAGCTCATGCAGGGCACTTCAACGGTACGTGACACGTCCTGGAATTGCGTGAAGACGACAACGAACCCGGAATCTCTTCGTACTGACTTTGGCATCAAGGTGATTGATGCCATGGACGCCTGGAAGCACGAGTCCCTATTCGGAGAATTCATTGCCGAGAGCAGCACCTTTCCCACGGCACCCCCGTCTCCGAGTCCCGACCATCGCCCGAGTCAGCCGCGCGAAGAGGATCTACAGGCGTACCAACGAACGCTCGAGCAGGTGCAAAAAGTCGAATCTCACCTCAAGCGAAACAAGGAGGATACGACGCAGATTCAACACCTCATTGGCTTTCTGAAGGGCGCTCGCAAGATCAGCCCTGCATTGTCCATTGCCGCCCAGTACGAACGTCTGCAGCCACTGAGGACCTGGCTTTTCTGGATGCCCGTGGGTTATCTTCAAAATCACCATGGATCGCCCAACTCGCTCGTCATCATCGCCCACCTCTACACGGTGGCACTGCTCATGGAGCGTCTGTTCCCCGAGATTGGCGCCGCCTATTTTGGCAGTCTTTCGATTTCCCCCGTTGAGGAGATTGCCCGTCGCCTCATGTCGATCAGTGTGGCTGGCGGCAACGACGGCAGAGTCCAGCAGCAAACGCCTCTTACGCTCATGGAGTTCCCCATTGACACGGTGAACGAGTTTCGGTCACGAATGGGATGGATCCACCCGGAGAGAACCCCTTCGTTTCCTCAGTTCAACCCGCCCAATTTTCCTGTGGGCGACGAGCTGGCCATCGGAGAGCAACACTACACACCCTATGGCAACGTGTCGTTCAGCTACAGCGCCGAGGAGCTCCCCGTGCTCAACAACACCTCGATTTCTGGACCTCATCACGCCGCGGTGAGCCCGCTCATGCTGTCGTCGCCGTTTCCCAACCAGCAGTACCTGAACATTCCGTCTCCCTCGTACATCGGAGGGTTCAGCCCAGCGTCCTCGACGCTTGACGGATCTGTCACGTACAGTGACACGGAAGAGTACGGATCCTTTGGCCCTGCTGCCTTTCAAACTGGCCAGCCGTCCATACTGAGCGACACGCATCGCAGCTATAGCGTTGGGTTCGTCACTCCCCATCAGCCCTTGTGGATCTGAGGCCCGCCTCGAGGCGCCCAAACACTCGCGGCCAAGACCCCTTCATTCGCAGGGACACAGTCGGATTGACCCTCTTTCTTCTCTTCGTCCAGGAACTCTCCTTGCAGCTCGGCCATCCATACGCCAGTGTATCCGCCTCTCGGGGATTCCGTTGCCTACTCTCGCGCAGTTTCGTCGCCCTTCATGCCGCAGCAGCAGCACATCAGCACGCTTCCCGTTGCCGATCCTCCAGTGACTTCGAACGCGAAGCTGCACCTGCCGCGGCATCGGCAAACATCGTCCGTCTCTTGTCTTCATCCTCCATCTCCGCTTGCGCAAGCGCCTCTCGTCTCTTGCGCGCACGGAGCCGCACGTTATCACCGTCGAGCAAAAAGCGAGATGGCTGATTAGTTGAGGTGTGGCGCTTTTTGACAAGTCAACACGGGCTCTGGATCCTGGTTTGGACATCAACTACTTTGGATCAGCTGATAACCTACGGCAGAGTTGAAAGTTCTCTTCCCTCTCGCATTCTCGAAATAACTTTTGCAATCGACGCCGGGACAATCCCTAATTCGGGCTGTCTCCTGAATTCTCTTGCCCTTTTATCATTTCTCATTTCCCTCGGGACGACACTCTTGGCCTACGAGTTGAACTCGGGAACCCTTCCTTCTCACAGACAACTTCATCGGAACTAATGTATTCCTTATAATACGTCACTCTCCTTGCGATGAGATACCCAGCAATGATCAGACACTCCTTAAGCACGATACCCAAGACCTCATACACTCCTTTACGATTATTACGATATAGATTTCACTCCTTACGGACCCGATACATGTTGCAAAACCTGAGCGAGACACGTGGCGACCAAGACTTGTCCGCATGGCATAATCGTGTTGTTGGAGGCAGAGCCACTTTCCTAGGGGCGTCTGGCTTTTTTGTCTTCTACATTTTGGTTAGCATGGCGTTGCACGGAATTGATTGGGTAATTAATTTGCACATGGTGTCGTGTGTTTCTGGGCAGCATGGTCCAGGCTTGGATTTAATGAAAGATGGCACGGATCTGGAAGGGAAATGTACGACTTGTATCCCGACGGAGCAGTGTACACAAGATGTATGCAGATGTCATCGCAGCCGGCAACGTTTGCGAAGACGCAGTACAGTGGATGAGGGCTCATGTAAGATGAGAGCCCCATCAGGGCCATGAGAATATTCACAAGACGTTGCCACGACTTGAGCTTGGTACCCGTGTTTCCACGTGTGCTCGTATTCATCGGAAGCGGCGCAGCCGAGGATCTAGAACAACCTGCCCCTTGCACCACGGCGAGGCAACAGCTCGCTGACGCGCACAGCCGAGGTCCTCCATTGAAAGAAGCCGCCTCCTAGGGTCTAAATCCAGGGTCTCTGGGGTGAATGACGAAAAGGGGGACGGGGTTCTGATCAACACGCAGGGGCTATGGAGTGGAGCGGAGTTGGATGTAGATGGGAGAAGGGGGCAACTCGGACTCTTTGGAGCGCGCAACGAGGGCAAGGAAAAGCCATGCGGCGACGATCGAGGGCGTCGTCTCGTCGGGGGTGAGTAAGACGGTGGGTGCTCTGGCGCTGAGCGACCGACATGCTAATGTCTTGACGCAAAAGCCAGTCAAGCAGTCGTCACGGGAAGCCCGCTTTGGAAAGACAAGTTCCCAGATTCTCGCAGTCGAATTCTCTACGCACAGGAGCGCGTCACGCAAGTGAGGATGCTTTGTGCATTGCGTCAGTCCCGTCTGGGACACTTCATTGCCATTGATCAAACAGCCTATGGAGGTATAATGGTCTGAATTCGAGAAAAACAGAGTGACGCGACAGACATTCCGATGCTATACCAAATAAGAGCAAACACCTCAACGCCGGCGCGATACAAAGGGCATTACGTGCGTGGCACGATTTGATAATGGTTCCAACGGCCGCATGCTTCGGGCCCGCGTGTCAACAGGTTCGCCTCATCAGATGAACCACACAAATCTACACCTTTGGCCGTCTTAATCAACCTCGTCCAGAGAGTCGTCCCGGCGCTGGTCCTGATGGACGGTCGCCTGCTGCGACGGGCTGTCTCGCCTCCTGTGCGAGCCCGCGCCATCCCGTACAGCATCGTGATAACTGGGAACGGGCGGGTGTGACGGCGAGAGACCACGTCTGGGAAACACGGGTACTATCGTGGCCGCAGAATCGCCTCGACTGCGATTCATGACCCGTATCAGCGGAGCATTCTCTTCGCTGTCTGTGCTGCTTCGAGGGCTCGCATCCTCTTCCGATTGAGTGGGGCTCGCATAGTCCGGGGGAGGGTTGGTGGCGTCTTCGAGGTGCAGATGCAAAGGGTTACCATCATGACGTTGTTGCTCGTGTATCTGGGTAGGGCCGCTTCCGCTAGGTTCGCCAGCCTCGTCGTTGGGCACCAGCTGAGCGAGGGAAATATCGGTCGGGCTCCTGATGGGGCCGGGGCTGGTGGGCGGCAGGACGCGAAAGTTGCTGCTCCGAGCAGGGCCGTGGTGGGCTTGCATGCTTCCACCGTGGTGGAAGTGAAAGGGAGATGCGGTGATGGATTGACGGTGAGAAGTCGAGTGAGGCTGCGTCGCACCGTCCTTGGTTCCCGATTCCAGTAAGATGCTACCCTGCTCGGAACCGTAGGGCGGTGGCGGCGCAAGGCTGCCCGTGACGGGGGCCAGGCCCCATTTCTTGACATTGGCCTCGATGAAGACGAATCCCGACTGCCCCAGGTTGACATGGACAACGGCAGGTCCATTGGCGCCAATGGCGGGGAAGAAATTCTGCGACTTGAGGCCGTGGACGACTTCCTCGAGCCGCTTGCCATTGCGGGTGAAGAAGATGGCGCCAGTGCGAGGTCTGTAGCCAACACCAACGACGTCGCCCTGAACCAGCTGAGGCCCATAGGGGGTCCTGCTGAATGGTTGATTGTAATGGCGCGAGCCGTTGGAATGATAGGCGACCGAGTACTTGTGGTAGCCTGAGAAGGGTGATGTCAGCTCAGCTCTCCGAGTAGCGCGCGGGGAAGCTCGTTAAGACTGCACTCACCAGGGAGTCGGAAAAGTGGATAGGGCTTGGTAGCCATGCCAATGGCGAGTAGGGTGTTTTCGGGCTTGTCGTAGATTTTGGCTTCCCAGTAATAGACGTCGTTTTGCTTTGGGACGGGCAGGTTGCTCATGACGGTGCACTCGGAGTCGAAGAATTCGATTTCGGTGCGGGCCTCGACGAAGCAGTTGGCGATTTCGAGCTCGGGCTCAAATTCCCACGCGGACACTCCCTTTTCCTGTATTGCTAGGTACTGGGAGAGTGAGATGTCTGTCTGGACGGATTCGGGCGGGTTCGCCGTGACGTAGGCTAATTCGCAGGCGTTAGCATTGAAAGAGTCGGCCAAGGGATGCAGAGTACTGTACCCTTTGCTCTGAGATACTCGGTGCGAGACATGTCATCCATGTTCTCGAGGGCCTCGGCCTCTTCTCTGGCGAAAGCCTGCTCATCATCGTACTCTCCGGGACGGCCTAGGCGATCGAGTAGAATGCGCCCAGAGCCAGCGCAGCCCGAGGCCCAGAAGATGAAGACGACGAGGGCAATGAGAATGATGGATCCAAACGAGGACACGAGGCCGATGATTATGCCGGTAAAGGCAGACGAGGGCGGCGAGACGGCCATGGCTTCGACTGCGTCTGAGAACGGGAGGGCGGAAGGACTTGAGGGGAAGGTGTCGCAGGAGACCAGCGGAGGTCACCGCCGCGACGGCTGCGGCAGTGCGGTATTCGCTGCCGTCGCGGATCGAGTATGATTTGACAAGACAGCGGCGTCGTGACGGGAGAGGAGAGAGTCGTCGGAGCCTGTAGCGTCACTGCAGCTCAGCGGGAGACGGGCCCGGGCGATATGTGCGAGATCGTTGCGGGACGTCGGCGTGGAGCGGATGAGAATAGAAGGAGGCACGGCCAGCGAGGCGCAGAGGCGATGAGAAGCAGCAGAGTGTCGGTGGTAGTGGTGGAGGCGATGTCGTTGGCAAAGGAGAATCGTGAGGGCGGCGGTGCGGCGAAGGACGCAATAGGTAATGGTAGATGACGAAGCGTAAATCGAGTGGAACCACCGAAGCACGACGAACGAGGTATCGGAGGGCTGAGGCCAGCCTAAGAGGGGAACGAAAAGAACAACGACGACGCTGAAATGCGAGAACGGAGGCAATGCTTTTTGGCACTTGTGGGGTCAAGAAAAAAAAGGAGAAGAGAAGACGAGGCAAGGAGAAGCAGAAGGAGAACGAGGAGGAACAAAGGGCGGGATTCGGGCGAGTGTGATGGAGGATGGAATGTCAGTGCAGGGAACCAGAGGAAGCGGGAGAAGAAGAAGGCGGAGTAAAAGGACGGGCCTGGAAGGGAGGAAGCACAGACGGCGCGAGACAGCCAGCGACATGGCGCGAGACTTTTACGTTACGGCGCAGGGACCTGGTGACGGGGGGCGCATTGCGTACCTGGGCTGGGCTTCCATGCGTCCATGCCGGCACCCGCCCGCCGGATTGGGCGTTGGCGGGGAAAGCGAGGTACAAGCGGCGGTGACATGACGCGAGTTCCTGTACGAAGGGTCCCAGGTACCTCGACGCCGCCCCTCGAGTATTTCCGGGCGGGCCACGGCCATGGCGCCCACTCGCCAGCGTCGAGACGCCACCAACTCGGGACTCGACGTGTCTGCCACAGCACGCGCACGGCACCCACAATGGCCTTGGTACCTGCCGCCGAGGCCACGGTACCTTTCGTCGAAGCCGCGATCAGCAAGCCGCAACGAAATGACGGTGTTTTGGTCCTACAACCAGAGGGAGACTTTTTTTTTGCCAAGTTCATCGTCTCCCCATCTTCTCTGTCTCTCGCGAGGCCCGCGCAAGGTTCGTGGCGCGATACGCCAAGGGGCTTTCCTCCCGGCGTGGCCGAGATCAAGACGGGGCCCCGAGTATACGCCAGGGGACCACAAGTACCGACTGCCCAGCGTCAAGTCACCTGTGGGATGCTGCAGAGGGGACAAGGGCCAGCTGCTTGGGCCGCCCAAAAGACCAGGCACATCAGAAATGCACCGTATTTTGATGGAGAATTGCTTGTAGACTCCAAGTTTCCAAAAACGCCCGTGGCAATGCGGCGCCCCCGGTCCTCGAGCGAACAGCGGCGTTTCACCCCCGTCAGCCGCGTTTCAGCGTCGTCCCCTTGCTCTCCAACTTGCCTCTCTCGCCGTGCCCTTTCTTCTGGCTGGTTCCTTGGACCTTGGTACGGGAAGAAGTAGTCTATTTTTAAAAGTTTACTTCCCTCTGTGCCTCATCGATCTCGTTCCTTTTCCTCTCGTTGTCGAAGTCGACTCCTTGCCGCAATAACCGTGCGCTCTTGGACATCTTGCATCGATCAACGGCCAAGCATCTTTGAGAGGATGGAAACGCAGGGAGACTTGCCAAATCACTTCATCTCCTCTTCCGCCCAAGTCACGCAATGCGCATGGCCTGCGCCGGCACTCATGCGCAAGGACAGGCTGCCACGAGAGACACGGCAATCCGACTTCTTGTTCCCCCTTTTCGATGAATGAAACCGCACTCTTGTCGCATTCAGCACATGCGCCGCCAATTCATCCTTGATTTCTTCCAAAACGTCCGTGTTTCCACGCGAAGCGGTCATGGCGTCTCTTGTCAGATGCTCCACTTTTCTTCTTTGCACCTTCACGTCAATGGGCATGGCTGTCCGGCTGCAGGAATCGAAACCCCAACTCTGCCGGTTCGCTTGCTTTTGCGTCATGCGTCTCTGACCGACGGCTCCCTGCCAGCACAGGGCGGCCCGGTCGCCAGCCTGTCCTGCAGGGTTTCAGTCCCCTACCGTCCGGCGCCCTGCTTCCCTCCACTTCACCCTCACCACATGGGGCAAAAGATGGACGGCAGCCCGCGGCTCTCGTCGGGCCTTGTTTGACCTGCGCGACACACTCTCATCTGCCGAGCCCAGGCATGCCATCGTTCGAGACAATACGCTGTCCAGCTGTCTTCGTGATTTCAAGTTACTTGTCTCGCCCACTCCCCGTGCTCACGATGCAAGGCCTTCCTTCGCGCCCAAGGAGACGCAAACTCCGCCCGCTTTTGCCAGTAGACGATTGCCACGACACACGTGCATGCCATCCTCCATCCAATGCCGTTTTTGTAATATGAACTTGCGGGCCAAGCTTTCAAAGTTGAGTTTCTACCTTGCTCCAAGTCCCGCTGCAGTAGCTGCCAAAAAAGTCATGAAATCTCCGTGAAGCTTCAACCCCATATGCGGTGCAACTTGTGCCAATTCAGATTCTCGCGACTCGCCCTGGCCGCAGCTCGATTTTGCAGAGTTACGTCTCATCCATTTCATGAATAAAAATCACCTCCTTCAAGACCTCCGAGGCCCACGATAGGCACATCACACGTGTAGCAGATTCCTGTTCATGTCTGAATATATTGCATGCTCGGAAAACGTCGTCGGGCATCCTTATTTCCCGCGTGCCCTCATCCGATCCTGTCCTGTTCTGTAGTCGTGACATCAAATCTGTACTATATATATCCCATGGTGAACGAAGCGCTCATCGTAATCCTTAACTTCCATCCCGTTCCGTGCAATCCATGACTCTCATATACCGCGACCCCGAAACCCCCCATGGCAGGGAATAGAAAAATTCGTCCTGGAAACCCTTCTCACCCCATCTACAACTCCTCCTCGCCCAGACCCCGGCGGTATCCTCCCCGGCGGGCCCTGCGCTCCTCCCTCTCGCGACGCCTCTCGCGCTCGCGGTCCCGCTCCCGCAGCTCCGGCATCGGGTGGTGGTAGCTCTTGGTGCCCAGATCCCCATCGTCGTCGCCGGCTCCCGTCCCGGACTCGAGCAGGCTCTCGCTCAGCGCACTTTCGGCGCCCCCGGGCCGCTGGTAGCTAAACTCGCGCCGGGCCGCGCGGCTCTCCTCGCGTAGACGGCGCGCCTCACCGCGGATGCGCTCCGTCTCGCGCGCCGCATTGCGGTCGGCCGTCGAGTATACCTTGCGAATGGCGCCGCCGGCGCTGCCGTTGGCATTTCCCTTTGCGTTGGCGCCCGCCGCCGGCGCCGGGTTCTTGGTCGGGGTGCCCTGCCTGTTGGACAGCAGCTCCGAGGTCGCGGCCGTCGACTCGGCCGGGTTCGTCGAGCCGTCCCACTCGGACCCCTCGGCCTGCTTGTTGAGCCCGCCGACGCGCGCGGGCTTTTCGTGGCGGTAGCTGCGCAGGTGCTGCTGGGCCTCCTTCTCGGCGACCTCGTCCATGACGCCCTGCTCGCCGACGTGTCTCGTGTTTGCGTTGTTGGCGCCGTCGCGCTTCTTATCGGAGCGGCGGCGGCGGCGCTCGCGCTCGCGGCGCTCCTGCTTGGCCTTGCGCTTCTCGCGGGCGGCAACGTCGCTGGCGCCGGCCGTGATGCCGCTCAGGGCGGTGCTTTCCGTCACGACCGTGGTGCCGTCGTCCTCGGCCACGTCCTTGTAGACGCTGCCGCCGCCCAGGTCCGTGGAGCGCGTGGCGCCCGACAGCACGGTGCCGTTGGGCCCCTTGCGCCGCAGCACCGTCGACTTGTAGTCCTCCCAGTCGTTCTGCTTGAAGTGGAAGCCGCCGTTCTTGGCCCAGAAGAAGAACCAGATGCCCGTGACGACGAAGGCGACGCCGATGAGGGCGAAGAGCGCAAAGAAGCCCGCGTTGTTGATGTCGTGCGGGTCCGAGCCAGCAGCAGCCGGTGCGCCTCGGCCAGCGGACCGCTCGCGGCTCCTCGGCGGACGTGCTCTCGCACCGAGTCGGCCGACGGCATGCTGGCCAGGAGGCCCCGAAGGGCGAGGCCGGCGGCCGGGGCCATCTGGTATGCGGCGTGCCCGAGATGCTGGAATGCGCGTGTCTCGGCGTCGAGGGCTGGTGTGGGTTGGTGAGAAACGCGGTTGCTATTCCGAAGGCAGGCGTCGATGAGGTGCTGCAATCGGGCCTCGTCGAGCTCGAGATCCGAGGTCTTTTGACGATGCTTCTCTCCAGAGGATGATGCACGCGTCGTGGTAGATGGATGAAGAGTTTAGGCGCACAGTAAATGGCCAGGCCAGGCCTTCCAAGGTTGTTCCCACAGAAACGGGCCCCTGGAGTTGGATGAATGGGAAAAGGGCGTGGCTGGGGTGCAGGAGGTTGGCCGGCGAGGTACCACCATGTACCTCGAGATGAAGGACAAAATTCGACTTGAAAATTCACCAACCTATAAACCCAGCTCGGCGCAGTCTACCGCTTCGTTACTCTGCAACTCAATCGCACCTCTTGTCTGTTTACCTAGGTTTCTTGCGTGGCGCTGGTGTTGACCCTCGATCTCCAGCTCCCAGTGACGCCACAGCGGCGCCAAGTAAACAATCCCCTAGTGGACGCGACGCTGGCCCAGCAACCAGCTGCACACTCCCCCGCTCCACTCCTTCTTTGACGCTTGGCTTTTGCAGCTCATCCGCCGACCAGCTCGTGTCAAGAGTTCCATGTCTGCATTTTTTTAGCGTCGTGTGCCTTTAGAAATAGAGCCGTACATTATATAGTTATATAAGTGCATACGTCTATTATATATAGAGAGACTTAAAGGTTATATTGCCCTAGTCTTAGCAAAACGGTAGGTAAAACCGGTACTTTTTATCTATATTTTTAGTCTACTCTATTTACTAGCAGCCGGTCGAGCTTAAACTCAAGTAGAGAACTCCATACAACGGCGCTCCCTTTATACTGTCCCCGCACCTGTCGGGAAACTTGGAAGACCGAGTGCGCTCTACCCTTCTACGATAAGGCATAAAGGCATAGCGGTTACTGCTTCTTCTTCTCCTCCTCCTCCTTCTTCTTCTCTTTCTCCTCCTTCTTCTCCCCCTTCTCCGCCTTCTTCTCACCACGACACGCCTTCGTACACGCCTTCATTACCGCCTGATTCGCCTCTTTTACCTTGGTCGCCTCACATGGCTTTCCCTTTCCACACATCTTATCTAGCTCCTTGTCTGCACACTTGGCACATTCTCCATCTCGCTTTACTAGAGATATGTCCGATCTGACTATTACCGGGTTTGCTAGCCCGATGCTAACAAGAGCGGTAAAAAAGATAGTCGTACCTTTCATAATAAATAGAATGTAGTTAGGTTTGTTAATATATAGAAAGTTTGTGCTATTTACTTAAAGAAGGCTATTATCGTACTGTTTATATAGAAACTTATAACGCAACTAGGTCTGAGGCTTACATTGCAGACAGTTAGTTTAGAAGGTTGTATGAGACCTAGTGGGCCGTTGTGAGACCCTGTGGGCTAATGTGACCTTGTAGGCTGTTTATAACCCCCATAGGCTAGAAGAAAAAAACCACCCTTTTACACACAGCCACAAGATATTATAGATTTATCATTTTCCCGCGGGGGAAGGTTGGGGGAAGATCGGGTGGGTTAGCTCATCTGACGTATCCCATCCGCCTGCCACGTCGTTTGGCGGCACAGCCATTCGTGCAGACAAATCACACCCAGCAACGCATCGCCGGAGCCCGAGCAGCAGTCGATACCACTGTTTCAGCCCTGTTTCTCCCTCGGCCGTGTTAGCTCTGCCGTCTGGTTTTCCTCAACGTCTCCCGCAGGCCAGTTCCGTCATCGTTACCCACTACTGCGCAGCTGCACATTCTTGGAGTCACGCGTGCTTCAAGCAGACGCTGGGTTACACGTCCTCACACCTCAGAAAGGTGACTGAAGAACAAAGACTGCTGAGCATAGACAAGCACACGTCTGCCGTCGGCTTCAATCATTAGGTATCCGTGCATCGAGACTCTGTGCCTCCTCCAGCTCGCCGTTGCCTCGATCCATTTACAAAAACATTTCCATTCACGACAGCAATCCTGCAACCCATTCAGATCTATCAGCCACCCAAGAATCCAATTCGTATCAAGCCATCTCCTTTTTCAGCGCTCTCCGCTCCCCAGGTAATACATCTTGCAACCGTGGCCCATGTCTTCCGGCATCACCTCCAGCTCTGCTATAGTCGTCACGCAAGGTACCAGAAGCCTCGGGCGTGGACAAGCACACGTAATCATCAAACCCCTTCTTCAAGTGAGCCATTGTAGCAAAGAATACGCCAAGTACCGGAGGATCGTCCCGCATGGGGCCAATGCATGCGGGGCCCGGGCCCCATTGCCCCATGGTCTATACTGAAGCGGAGATATTGGGCCGATTGACATGACCAAGGCTCTGGAAGGCAGTGTTGAGCATCTCTGGCGCGGTACCATGACCTGGCTGAAAGGGTATCGCAACTTCATTGCCAGCCAAACGGGAGGCGTTATTCCTGAACCCCAAGTAGAATCGCATCAAAGAGTCCGATTGCCCAGTCGTCATCGCTCGCTTGCACCAAGTGCCCAGCCGAATTTCAGCAACAAATAAAAAACATTGTGAATGGAAGCAAATAATCAAAACACATTTCAAGAAAGGGCCAGACGTTTGTCATAATCGTCAGCGTTTCCGTCGTCCATCATGCAATCTGAATCGTCGTCAGATGTAATCTCCACCAGCATACGTAGGCTCGTACGGCGCGTAAGTGGGCGCATAGCCGCGACTCTGCGAGTCCGCCTGGCTTGGAGCACGCGGGCGATGCGGCAGGGCCTTGCGTTCCATGCGCATCGGCGGGTCCTCGAACCTTCGTGAATCTTCAGAGTGTCGCCCGTCCCCGATGCGGCGTGCGTCGTCAATCTGCTGGTACACGGTGCTGGCCATGTCGCTGCCTGAGCGTGAGCCTCCCGGGCGGCTTGACCACGAGATCTCGCCGCCCTCGTTGGAACATTCGATCTCGGCCCCTTGTAGCCGAACGACGGCGTTGCCGGGAACCTTGATGGTGAACTCTTCATTCCCATACGACGAGCGCGTGATGCCCGTCGTGTTGCTTCGCCTATATTCGCTTTCGTCCCGGCTGCCACTGCTGCGCGTCGAGTGGCTGCTAGGCACACCTCCTCGCTTCATGACCTTGCGTAGAGTTTCGGCAGTAAGGGGGACTTGAGATCCGCCGCTCACCTCCTCCTGGTATTGACGAGCTGCTTGCAGCTTGTTTTCGAGGCGGCTCTCTCTGAGGCTGCCGCCGCCAAAGGCAAGAGGGCCGGCGCTGTACATGGAAGACCTTCGACCGCGGCCCGCTGCCGGCACAAGGTCATACTCAGCCCCTTCGTACATGACGGATGATCGCCTCTGCCGGGCTACGACGGCCCTTCGCTGCTCGTAGGAAGCGTTTGGGGAAATGTCGTGGAAAAGGCTCTCGTCCTCGTCGGCTACAGAAGACGAGGAAGAGGATGAGGAAGAAGAGGGAGATTCGCAACGCAAGTCATCGTACGTCACAGATCTCCGATGAGCAGGCGGTGGCCGAGAGTGGTTTTGGCGCGACGGCGGGCGTTGGGCAGGCGGTGGCCGGAACGGCGTAGTGGGCGGTACGGCCGACTGGGGCCTCTTGGGGACGAAGCTCGGGGGCGGCATGCGCATCGAGTCTTCCTCGGCCCTCTTTGAGCGCGATGGTCGACGAGTCATGCGCGGCGCTGGTTCGTCCTTCGGGTCGTCCGGGCGATAGTCGAGTGCCGCAGGGCCACGGAAGCCCATTGCGGAAGAGGGACGAGTCTCGAAGCGGTTCCTGAGGCGCGAGTGGGGACTCGACCCAAAAGGCGGATCGGCGTATCCCGAGGGCGGGCCCATGGGGGATGGTGGAGGCGGGGGCCCGTATGGGGATGGAGCTCCGCCGCCGGGCCACATCGGTGAAGGGTGCGGGTAGCTCCCGACGGCAAAGGGCGGGGCGCCGGGGCTCTGAACAGGGGGGTGCCAGCCCGGAGCCACGATGCGCGGGCCAGAAGGCTGGCCGGCGTAGTAGCTGACGGGCCGGGACTGAGCGCGAGGTCGAGAGCTCGAGGCGGCGGGCTGCTTGATGCCGTAGAAGGCAGGATCCTCGACGCGACCCCTTACGTAGCCGGGCTGCTGTTGAACGACGGGCATGGAATGCGAGTGCTTTGACGGCGGCGGCCTCGTCTTTTTCGCCGCGGCGCCGGCGTCTCGTTCCCTGGCCGGAGCCGACGACTCGCCCCTGATGATGCGACGTGGCGGCGCCTGGTCTTCTCTGGCTCTGCGCTCCCGCCTCCTCTGCTCTCGCTCTCGCTCTCGCTCGCCTTCACGATCCCCGACGGGAGCCTCGACGATATCGCGTCCGGACGGGCGTCGAATCTCCTTGCCCCTCTTTTCCGAGGAGCGCGCAGTCGAGTCCGAGTCGGTGAGGCCTGCGCCCGTCGACGACGAAGTGGATCTCGACAGGGCGTGGCGCTTGTCGGCGCGCGACTTGCCCGTGTTGGGACGCTCCTTGGCCAGCGCCTCGGACATGGCGTACTTGCGGGTGCTCATGATGCCCTCGACTGCGTCCTCGTCGGCGGCATCCTCGACGTGGGCGACCAGGGAGCTCCTCTTGGAGCTGTTGGACATGCTGAGCCCTAGCCCGCGCGACGGCGGTCGATGGATGTCACGGACGTCGAGCTTGGGTTGGTCGGGGCGGCGGCGGCGCCGTCGGCGCGAGGGAGGAATGGGCGTCGAGGAACAGGAGCGGAGAAGGTTGACGATGCGGGAGGACGGGGGGTGGAGGTGGGCTCGATTGATTTGATGCGGGCAGCGATTAATGATTTTTTTTTAGGCGGGCGGTGGCCGATGAGGAAACGGTTGGCTGGCGCGGGGAAGGGGGGAAGATGTGGCAGGTGGTGCCCAGCGGTCTCGACTTGTTGCCCGCCGTTGTATGCGATGGAATCGACTTCCAGGATGGGAGGAAGCAGCCGTGGGGGTGGGTTCGACGGCCGCAAGTAGTCGGTACCTGTTGCCGGTCTAGAAGAACCTGGCCTGGAGCGCAGCAAGGGCTTCCCGGGCACGTGTGCCCATGTATGGAGTACCTCTGGGACGGCTCCGTGAGAGGACGGCCGGCTGGCGTTGTCGCTATCGTAAGGTGTAGCCACGCACGAGGCCGACGGGTATGGCAGCAAAACGGAGCCTTGTTGGAGGATAGATGGTTGAACGAGGACAAGGTGTCGGGCAGAGAGGATTCGATGGGCCTTGTCAGCGATTGACGGTAAGGCGGGGCCAGGGCATGGGCGCAGGCGCAGCGGACGAGTGGAATGCGATGACAGTCGACGGATCAGCAGCAGAAGCAGCGAGGTCGACGGCGGCGGGATGGTGGTGTGCGGGAGTCGGAGAGTCGACGGGCGACAGCGGGCGGTCGAAATGGTTGAGACGGACAAGAGGCATGATGGAGCTGGCAGAGAGGGAAACGGCCCAGCCAGACGGGCTTCTTGCGGCAGCGACGACGTTTTATTAGTCGACTGGCAGTAAAGAGGTGCCGTCTGCAAGCTGCAGCTCTCGTCCATTGCCAACACGCACGCCCCCTCCCTCTCCTTTTCCCAGGAGTTACAGTGTCCCCCCTCCCCTTCGTGATCCTTGCGTCGGGTCTTGTTCACTCACCCCCTCCCCTTGTGGCAGCCCTCGGTTCATGCCCTGTCCGTGGCGACGGAAGATGAAGAGAAGGACGAGTTGCGCGGCAGAGGAGGAGTGCCGCGAAGAGAGCGCAGGGTTCTGCGCCGAGAGTCGGCAACTCACACGACTTGAACGCTGAACGTGATCAGAACAAGGCTGTTGGTATGGGATCAAGAGGCTCGACAGGTCTGCTCCAACGGCGGAGAGTCAACAAGACGCCAATTCCCATCGAAGCCAGACCAGAGGCGGCCGGGGCGTGTGAGTGTGCGAGCCGTGGGCAACGACACGCCAGTCCCAGGCCGCCTGTGGCCCATCGTCTCGCTCACAGTTTGCCAGCGCACTTGCTGAATGGATAGGTAAGCAGGCAGGCAAGCACCGGTGCGTGAGTGAGAGGTGTGGGCATGCATTGTACATGCGTCTCATGTAACTTGGTGTGTGTGTGTGTGTGCGAAGAGAGACGGAGAAGACGGCGTCGGCCGTAGAGAGTCGGCCCATGTCGTTGCGAATCCCCAACGCCCGGGTCTCTTGACGGTTCTCGCCATTTCCATCACTCTGCAGGCCTACGCGGATCAAGTTCGGAGAAGAGGGCCTCGCCAATGACGCACGCATTCACCGCGTCGACGGTTTCGGATGGGGGCGAAGACCCCGGCCGGTGCGCGAGCAAGAGCAAGGGTGCGAATTAGTCTTGACGGCGATGCTTGGTACACGTATCACGCACGACTCTCTGCTCGTCAGACACACTCCCCCCCTCTCTAAGATGGGCAAGGAAGGAAAACAAACGGTCTGGACGACAAGAGGTTACGCGGTGCGACCTGGCGACAAGGCTACGTGCGACGCACCTCCTCGTCATACCCAGCAACGGCGGGCGGCCAAGAAGAAAAAAAGTGGCGAAAAGAACAACAGGCGGGCAGGCGTTTGTGGGAAAGTTGCGTCCCCGTACCTGGTACGGAACAGCACAGAGAAATCAGAGACATTTTGGGCGAGAGAGAGAAAGAGGCACAAGGCCACAAGGGCGGGGAGGGGTGTGCGGTGTCTCGGACGACGAGTGTCTCTAGAGGCTTGATTGGCGCAGGGCAAAAGGTGACGGACATGGGGATGGATGTGTCTGGAGTCTTCTCAGACGGCAGAGGGATTCCAGCGGCCAGCGTCGAGCCAAATCAGCCAGAGGAGAGGAGCGAGACCGAAGAACCTGGGCCCCTCGTGGAATGCCACCCGAGCATCCATGTCACGACGGCTTCAGCGCGTCGAATGTACCGCGATTGAGTGGTTGCAGCGCTTGTAGCCTCACGGCCATTGATAGGTACCGGGCCGGCACCCAAGTTGGTCGCCGCATCTCGTACTAATCCAGGTCGGTGCTAGGTACTCGACGACCCCGCGCCCACCACGTCCCCGACCTCCAGCGCTGATTTCGGGACTTTACCGGACGAGTACCCACGCCCAAGGTACCTAGGTAGGTGGGAATTGGTCAACGGCGCAATGCCAACGGCTCAGGTTCACGGTACTTCCATGTAATTGAATATCGAATAGAGCAGAGTTCTTGTCGTTGATTTATTCAAGCTACCTGTATGCCACAAGCAGACCGAGCCCTACTTGGGCAAGTACCCAGCGACAAGGACCGGGTACAAAGCACTCGCGCCCAACTGTGGAGCAGCGGCTCGTCACTGCCCTCCTTCCCGTCGCTGCCCACTCTCTTTTTTCCCTGTCATCCCAACACCCCCCTTCGTCTTCCTGCGCTGGGTTTTTGCGTAATCTTCTATTGATGATTGAACACGCGGATAGTTTCGTCCTGCAAATTCGAGTCTGCAGGATCCCTGTGTCTTGCCTCTTGCGCATGAGTCAGCGA
The DNA here is from genome assembly GCA_000956045.1 of Hirsutella minnesotensis 3608. Lineage (NCBI taxonomy): Eukaryota > Fungi > Ascomycota > Sordariomycetes > Hypocreales > Ophiocordycipitaceae > Hirsutella > Hirsutella minnesotensis. The sequence goes on along the minus strand of KQ030506.1, from coordinate 682,498 downwards.
GTGTCTCTAGGAGCAGCCGAGAAACAGCGCATTCCCGGCCGGGGCAGAGCAAGAAGGGGATGGGCCAGGTGCAAAGTCAAAGTAAGGTACCGAATCGAGTGCTGCGTGTCTACTTGGTACACCGAGATCCAAGCCTCTGGGTCCGGCCTCGTCGCCGTGCCTCGCCATCATTCATGTCTTCGGCTGTTGGTGACCTGACCGAAATGCACCACATGCACATCCCAGTCCTGCTGCCTCTCATTCATCTCTTGCGTTTCTCGTCTCCTCTGGTACAGAGGTTCGTCTCGAGTACAGAGTTTCGGGAGGGAGACGAAAATATTTCAAGACGCCCTAGGCCATGCACCTCGTCTCCCGGTCTGATCCGACCTGCTGCCTTGAGCTTAGGCGCTCTATGCCCTCTAGCACAGTACTTACACTTGGGTAGCTTATACCAAAGGTGAATAAGTAGAGGTATGCGAGTACCTTGTGAAAAAGAGCCGACTGCCCCATCCAATCCTCCCGTCGCCTGAACCCAACGAGCCCATGGCGCCTTTGTGCCCAATTGGAGATTTTTTCCTCCTGCTCTTCGAAACCCCTATCCTCCTATTAACCCTCCCCCCTTAAGCACGGTGGCGGATGTTGGGTATCAACCAGCTCTCGGAGCCAAAGGATTCGTCTCCGCTACAGGCACATCACGACGTCGCCTATACGGCACTCCCATCATAGCCCTTGCTCTCTTTGCGGCCCTCGTCTCCACAGGCCAAGACTCTGCGTCGCTCTCTTTCGCAATCCCATCCGGCGCCGAGGCCAAGGGAATGAGGGAGCTCGCGTCGCAATCATGTCGGGCCTCTGTGATAGGCAACGCAGCGACTCGAATGTCATCACACCTTAAAAGTACAAGTCTGTAAGTGGATATAATGCCACCCCTTGGTTCGGCAGTACCCCCCTCTTGCCCGGCGCCCAATCCCTTGGGCACACCCCTCTTATACCGCCGCCCCGTTTGGCAGCGCCAAGTCACCGCCACGCCCGGCCGAGATGCCTACTTAGATCTAAAGGTTTGTCTCTCGGGCGACCTCTGTGGGTATTTGTTGAATACGCTTTCTTGCAAGACGGCTTCAAGGCACGAGGCCGGAACCTTCAATGTGCCTCCTCGTCCGGCATTGTCCGCAGCCATGAAATTACATACATCCTCAACCACCACCCTGGCCGCACATGTCCGGCTCTTGACCGGACCGCCCGCGTCTTCACGTTGGATCGGACGCCCGAGTACCCCGTGTAGAGATGACTGCGCAGTTCCGGCTCATGCAGTTGGTCCGTCGACATGGCCTCGCATGGCGCCTCGCCTCGAAGCCGGCAAACATGAAGCCTCGATGACTCCGAGGCGAGTCCAACGGCCCCGGCGACGACACGCAGCCCAATGAAAATTTAGCAAAAAGACGGACCGGCATAAGCTCAACTCATGTCGTGCGGCTCAACAACTTTCGTCGAGAACCGTGTCATGGCGCCGCTGAAGCGCCCCGTATGTTCAATGTTAGTCCGGGACCATGCACGTCAGGACATCTTCGTCCAGCGGTGCCTGTTTCTGCGACGGTTGGGTCAGCAGACGGCACCGCGGCGTTGACCGACTTTACCCGACTTGTTCCACTCCGTCCCTCGGCTAGTGGTACAGGCCACGGGCCAATGTAGGTCGACGTTCTTTGTACAAATCGCCATACTTGGTGAACTGTAGTGCCATGACCGTGCTGTCATCAAGACAGCAAGATGTAGATGAGAACGGCAAAATCCGGACAAGTTCTAACTAATCGTTGGAGATTTAGGCAGGCACCGTGTTTCCCATTGCTTCAAATACAAGTATGGCCGGTTCCCGCGCTCACAAGACTTCAATTCGACGTGTTGGTCCGCAAGACTCCATATCCGCCCCGAAGCACCCTTCTCCTCTGTGATGAACTGACCGACAAAGCTCAGAATCTGGCGCTACGGGGAAGTACTTGGAAACAGACTCTGTTCATATTCGAATGTCAAGTCGTAGACGCCTCACGCTCATCTGGTAGATTTTGGTTGTGAGGAGCCTGCGGCTCGCATGCATGGAAATACTCATAACCATCAGTCGCAAGCACAGGGCGTATCCCCCAGTCTTTCGCATGGTCTCTATGTTCCCGAGTTTATATGCAAAGCTATACATTATAGTTCCTTACTATGTACCTTTTGTTTCTTCCACCTCATCAAGGTTATCGATGCCAATGTCACTGAATGGGCAGCCAGAGACTCTCAACGAAACCGTTTTAGACCAGGAAGATCCCAGAACCGCCACAAGATCGGAGACGAGGCATCAACATGTTTCAGAGACTCCAGGTCCCATCATTGTAGCCAATATAGCCTCGTGTCAACTGCCCAGTACGCAGAACCAGCTCAGCGGCAGCGAGTACACTTATCCGAACATAAGTCATGGTCTAAAGCACGCCATTTTCGTACCGAGTCACTTTTGTATACAATAGCCGTATAGAGTCCGCTAGACGTACCCAAGACCGTAACAAGAACCTCACCCACGCCTCATCACAAACTCACGCCTCCACTTCCGCAACTCATCGTCCCTTCCGACTCGTCATCCACGCAAAAAGACATTCTCGGGACCCCAACAAGACGCCCGTGCCGTCCTGTACCCCCCCACCCTCGTACCGCGGCACCACACCAAACCGGCCAACTCCATCCCCCCTTCCTCCTCACCCTCGCACCGGAGTCATCCTCTCTGCAAGAACGAGAAGCCGCAAGGGCCGTCATATTCGGTCAGGGTCCGCCTCTTGATTGGGCCGGCCGGAATGCGCTCGAGTCCCCCTCCCCCCTCCTTCCCGCCTTCACGTCCGCCTATCCCTTTCCCTGGTCGCCCGGCATGAATCGACTTACACGGGTTGACGCGTCTGTGCTGCCTTCTGCTGTCCGTGGTCCGGCTCCACAGCCCTCGCTCCCGGCTTTGTTGAGCGCAAGATGGCTCGCCCGTGCTTCCCCGCCGTGTCACTGCGCCTTGGCTCGCGGCGGCTTGCTGCGTCCCCGGATCTGGAGTCGTGCCAGCGAGGGAGAGGGCCCGGCCGCGCGGAGGTCGGATGATTTCATTTTCTGTCTGGAGGCCGGTTTCCCGGGGAGGCGTTTTGCTACGTGGGAAGAAGACGGGCTTGGCTAAACGCCCGGCGTGAACTTGACATCACGTAGCCTCGGCCTCGCTTGGGCTTCGCTTGGTTACTCGGCAACTGGGCATGGCATAGACGTGTCGGCTACAAGACGCAAAATCTGGAGTGGCACAGGCTACCCAAATCTCATTAAACAAGACACGCCGTGATGCGGTAGTATCCGACATGTCTGTCTCCCCCCGACCAACTTCAGGTTTGCGGATGCCTGGACAATCAATCGACGCGGACGAACTCATGCGCAGCGCAAGAGGCTCTCCCCGATCCCATGCCTGCGCGTATCGATCCGGTCTCAGCCCAGCCCGATGACCCGCATGCACGCTGGAGAGCGGATGCGTGGCCAGATGCTGCAGACGTCGTCCATGACCTCCCGGCTGTTCTGCCGGGTATGCTTCTCGGTTCCACCTGCATAGCGTTGCCGCGTGGTGAGCACCCTTCCTCGCCGTTCCCGACATGATTTCCTCGTGACGCGCCTCTTCCAAGGATTTTGCTGCCCCTTCTCTTTTACCGGAATAGCCTCGACATCTGCTGTTCGCCGTTACATGTTCGCCACCTTGTCAATGGGCGGGCTTGACGCCAGGTTGCAATCAAGTCTTTGGCGTAACTCACCGCCATTTCGAGAGGCCAGCGCATTCTCCACTGCCGAGTCAGGGGCTTTGAGAGGCGTTTCGCCGCCGCTCAGGTCTTCCGTCGGCCTTGTGTCCACGACCGCATTCTCGCAACGGCTCTCTGACGTTGGTGCCGGGGTCACTTGTCGAACGCGGACAAGATGACGCGTAGGGCCGACATAACCAATATGCGGTACCTGTCCGATAGCGACACGCAACCTGGAACAGAGGCACATTCGATATCCCAGGTTCCTGCCTCGGCCGAGGCATGCTGGACTGTTTTGTCATCTGCATCAGCGACCCGTCAAGCTCTGCCACGGCGCGTACAAAGACGTCGTGGCGCGCGGAGCCTGGATGACACGAAGCACTTGCCGCGTTACCTCGCAGAAATATTGCAAGAAAGTGGCGCATGCTTCATGTTGATGAGTCCCCAAAAGCCGGCTCGCTTTGGACCCTTTATCCAGTGAATAACATCCAAAACACGTCGACCGAACAATGAGCTCGTCGAGCGGGCCAGCTTGTCAAACAAGATGGGGGTGTCGAAATAGTCAAGACTGGCCAAGTCGTCTGTCAAAGACTTAGACAACAAGATGAGGCGTCTTCGTCTGCGACTTCCATATTCCCACGGCAACTATAGTCATCGCTGGCCGGCACAGGTGATATGTCTTGGCTTGTGCCGAGCGACTCGGCCTCGAACGCCCAGGGCCCCGCCCTACCAAGCTGGCCAAGCAGACGCTGCTGTGCAACCTGTTTGACAGTGATGAGGACTGCTTACGGACACGCGGACCATCAACATGCCAGCAAATCCAACAGACAACTGCTCGACTGCCCTGAGATTAGCTCACAAATCAAAGCGCAAGGCAAGCGACGTGGAGCAGAACACGATGTTGCTGCTCGTCCGCATCTTCGCTCCTCGAGCGCGAGGATTGGTTAGACCGTGATCTGGAGGTCGGCCACGACAGGCCGGTGGTCTGACAGGCGAATCTGATCATCAAAGCTATTTGCCAGCACACCAAATGTGTCGACGCGTGCGGTGCGGGGCTCTTGGATGAAGAGAAAGTCGATGCGCATGGGCACCTCGCCCGGTTCGCCAAAGCTCGTGTATGTCATGTAGTTACCGTAATGCCTATCCCTTGGTAAGAGGTTGGAAACGTCCGACATGCCGGACCCCGGAGCCGTCATGACCCTGTAAGCCTCGTCGTCGGGGGTGCTGTTAAAGTCGCCGCCAATGAGGACTGCCGAGGGCGGTTCGGACGACTCGACACCGGCGCGCCATTCGCGCGCAAAGGCAATGAGAAGCTTGGCGCTGTTGGCGCGCGCAACCACGCCCATGTGGTCAAAATGCGTGCTCATGACGACGATGCGGGTGCCCGTCGCGTTGTGGGAGAACTCGCCCATGGTGACGATCCTGTTGAGAGCAGCGTCCCAGCCGCGTGACGGCTTATACGGCGTCGGGCTCAACCACCGCGTCTCGCTCCGGATACACTGCCAGACATCTGGCCGGTAAAAGATGGGGGAGAACTCGCCGTCGGCTTCGCCTATGTCACGGCCCCTACCAATGTGCGCCCACGAAGGGCCCAGCTGTGCCTGAAGGTCATGGACTTGGCCGTAAAGAGCCTCTTGCAGGCAGAGAAAGGGACTCTCGTGCCCGGCCGTGATGAAGCGCAGCTGCGTGCCCATCGCGGGGCATCGGACGGCCCATGGCTGCTCGCCGGGAACCGGTTGCTGGGTGGCGTATCTGATGTTGTAGGAGATGATGCGCAGGGGCATGGAGCCCGGGTGCGTGGCCTTGGCGTGGCTCACTGGCGTATCGGGTGTCATGACGACTTGAGCCCCGTCCCTGACCTGCGCGATGTGGTCCAACTGGATGTCGAGGTCGGGCTTGCGATGACGCGTTGCGCCAAGATCAGAGCGAAGCCAAGCAGGCCGTGACGAAGGCAAGCTGTCTTTGCCCCACGACAGCAAGAGGAGGAACAGGAGGGAGCACAAGAGAGCAAGACGGAAAGCGCCAGAGGATCGAGCCGCCCGTCGTTTGGCCGCAAAGGTCGCCTTGTCCATCAGACTGGCATGTTGGCCTCGGGACGAGACCCAACGTAAACTTTATATCGCTCGCTGGAGGGGTGTCAATTGCGGGGAGCCCCCGGAAAAAGGTGGATCTTGGACAGGCCAGAGTCACGTGGAGCCGACGGCCTGAGGTTATGCGGAATTGACTTTTCGGGGTGGAGATATGCTTTGGGGCCAAGAGGAAGGCGGAGGGCGATTGGCTTTTTCTGTGCGAGATGCTAGATTCAACGTCGCCGCGTCTGGATCCCGTTCTGCTGCACCGCTGATAATTGTCGCAGACGGCCGCCAAGCGCCACGGACCGCCTCTTGACAACCATCGGGCTCCAGCTGCCTGTCCCGTCCATGCCCGGCAGCGGCTACAGCGTCACCCGTCTCATTCCGAAGCCAACCATGGCTGTCATGAGGCCGCTAGCTCGACCTCGGCGTCCATTGGCTCCGCCCTTGTCGAAATGGGCAGCTCGGCCGATGAAGTGCGGAGACGAGTGCTGACTGGCCGCATTCTAATTACGGAAGCGTGACGGAACCCGGACGGCATGACGTAGGCCTCGCCTGTAAGCCTTGCTTGCTGCTGCCTCGCGCTCTGCTGAATATCCGGCAGATGCTATCAGGACTCGAGCCAGATGACGGCTGTGATTCATAAGCCGTGTCCTTGGCAGTCGACCAAGTCCTGCAGAGTGTCCGGCCAGGCTATTCTGACAATGACCCGGGACCGAGACACCCTTGGCGCGTGTTCCCCAAACATGTCTCGTTGAGGAGGACATGGTTCACCTCGGGATTAATCACGCCCCCCTTGCGACACACCCGCCTGCGACACACGGGATCTCAATCGGGGCCGCGGCGGGAGCGATCCAGAGAGCTGAGAGGAAAGCCGGGTGCTGCCGACGCCTGACCAGCTTCGCCTATTGTTCTAGCCCAGCCTGCTCTTGCGACTGCGCGCGGATGGCTCTCACCTCTCTGCTCTGCATGACCGTATCGACCCTAGGCCCTAGACCGAGATGGTGTCGGCTATCTCGTCAGCTGCGGCGCACGGTCGCCGTTTCTTCTCGTGTGCCAGCTGCTAGGCGAATTCAACGGTCTAGAGATGGGCAAAGTTGTCGTTGCCGAGACCGGCCAAGGCACAGCAGGCTGTCGGCCACTCGAAAGCTGGGTACTGCGAGCACGTCCTCTGCACTGGCTGGTGAGCAAATGAGTGTTGCCTTTTCTCAGCTGCGAGTGACCACACCGCGAGCCTTTTCAAGCCTCCATTTCCCTGGCGTGACGAGCCCGGTTGACTCTTGTTGGCTCCCTCTCGGCTCCCTGCTGCACAATGCAAGGCACCGTGCATCTGTCTCGAGGCTCTACATGCGGTTTCACAAGGTGGAAAAAAGTCCCGATCCGGCGAGTGACTGCTCGATTCAAATCATGGATCATGCAGATGGCATTTCGCTGCTTGTTGCACATGGGCATGCCCGAGACTCCCCCCATGCTGCACGTCCTGCCGGCACTCACGGATCACCATGATGGCCACGAGCTGCCGGTCTCCGCCATGGGCAAGTGTCAGATGTCCAGCCTGGCTTTCCTTTTCCATGGCTTGAGGGTGTCGCCCGTCTGAGTTTACGAGGCTGCACCCTGCCTAAAAGTCCTTTATCCAAACCGGGACGGCGTCCCTTCAGCCTCTCCCTGCGCCCGACCCGTGCTCTCATTCGACTTGGCTCCCGCCCACCCCGAGGACGACCCGCGCCCAGGACTCGCTTCCCGCCGCCTTGCATCACGGCGGCCTAGGGGTGGGTTGTTGCCTCTCGACGGCAGCATGGGGGAAAACCCATGACTTGAGCCTGGCCGACTGTCGATATGACAAGACGAGGAAATGGCCCGGGGCGGCGTCCGTGGAGGGTGGCAGCCCGTCTCTGATAGGCTGCTTGCCGCGGGCGCAGCACCCTTGACTGGCTGCCTATCAACGTCGACACCCTCCTCCAGATACTCACAAGGCCACCCTTTACGAAGGATATGACTACGACGCCCGGCGGCCAAGGAGGCACAAACACCCGCGCCGGCCGGGGATAGTCGCTTCGCCAGACTCCGTGTTGCCTCTTGACCAACTTCATGGTGTAGGGGCCTGCGGCATCTGAGTCGACGACCCCTTGGCCTCGCCTCATCGCGTCTATATAACAATCCGCTCTTCGTCCCCCTCGTCTCTCCCAAGAGAGTCTTTTCTTCTGCTAGGCTTGAACTTGACACGTTCGAGTTTCCTCAGGTTCAGTCACATTCGACTCTGAGAATAACACGTGCCGATATCTCGGGCACTTTGGTTTACCCCCTTTCATACCCTTTCCACGTCTGAGGCGTCTCGAAGCGTCGCCCTCCCCAATGTCGTGGTGGATTGGAGCCTCGACCTCAAAGCGGTCTGCAGCAGACAAGAGTCCCAAGCCAACGCAATCGACCACCATGGCTTCCGATTTACAAGCCTGGTCCCGCCGGGACTCTTGGCCACCGACTCAGGTGCGCCTGAACCCGACCATCACCAAGTCCTGCAGCGACCCTCGGCCGTTACTAGAGGACATTGACGAAAATCCTCTTACGTATTTCCTTACCCCGAGCGTGGACAATGACACGGAGTGTTTCGAGGACGAAGACATGATCTTTGACGCCGGTATTGAGGATTCGAGCCTCCCCCGCGAGATTGTGCGCAGCGTGAGCCCGTCGAGCCTCGAGGGCCTCAGCAAGACACGGGGGCTCGCTGCGTCTCCTGACTTTGACTCGGATGGTCTCACAACCGACGACGACGATGAGGAGGATTACATTCGCTTCTCGCCAGGCAGCCCGTCGCCCCTATCGTCTCTACGAAACATGACGATTGACGGCTTCCGGCTGCGGCCCCGCAGCCCCATTTTTGGCCGTGCGGCCGATGGCCTCTTGTCAGCGGCCTCGTTCCCCGCCGCGCGGCCCGTCCGCGGCAGGACTGCGGCGCGCATGATGCGGCCCGCCCAGTCCCGCACCATGCCCGTGCGTCCGCGACCCGGCCGGCTCTGGAGGGAGCCGAGCCCCGACGTGTGGTCCATTGAAGAGGAGACGGAGGAGGATGTCCTTCGGAGCCAGACGGGCGATGCCCAAAGGCACGAGGAACCCGTCGTAGAGAAGAAGGCGGCTGCGAAGCCCAAGAAGAAGGTGCGCTTCCTCCTCCCGGCCAAGGAGTGAGGGCGTGATTCTAGTCGTCGGCGGTGCATTTCTACGGTTTTTGGTCTCGAGCTCGCGCTCATGCATATGGAGGCGTCATCTCTTGGTGTACATGTATTTACCTGCATCATCTTTGCATTGGGAGGTGTTGGCGGGCTCTTTGAGAAAGCAGCATACTTGGGGTCGTCCTTTTGCTCATCGTTGCTTGGCATTTATTCCTCGGGCAACTCGGTGCCTACGGGGTTCCTGGCTGGATTCTAGTGGCCTTTTGGGACCATTCGGTAATCGTCGAGGAGCAGTTTAGTATCTCACACTTCCATAGCGGACCATTCCCGCGTCTAATACAGCAAATCACCAAGACGAATGTTCCCACTGCCGAGTCGCGCAAGTGCTTGTTCCCGAGACGCTTGGCGAGTTCGTCTCCACGGCGGGCCACAAGCGACATTAGTCAACCACGGCAGAGCCATCATTCGGCAGGCAAGACAAGCTCCTGCAAAAGACGGGGATGCGCATGAGGAAATGCTGCATGCTTGGCCCATGGTGGACTTGGTGTCCCGAGGATTTCTTGGAATGCGATTTCTCGGTAGGCAGCTGGACAGGGTGCAGGGGCCTCCAACCTACAGTACGTACCAACTTACTGGACGGAAGGGGTGGGAAGGGGATGGGCTTGGAGGTGCGGCGGAGATTGGCGAGATGAGGTAGTTGCATCAGTTGGACGGACTTGGGGAGGGTGGGCGAGATGTGTAGCTGACATTCAGGACGTTGTGGACTTCGGGTGGTGGTGGAGAGATGGTGTAGATGTGTGTGTGTGTGCCGTCGTTACGAGTTCGTTCGTGCTGCATACTATGACTCTGGGAATGGCATGGTTGAATAGACTTTTGCCAAGTACTTCTCCGTTGCTCGCGTAGGAATATATTGGTTGCAAAGGAGGCATCGCTAGTGCAGAAGCCGCACAGGACGGCTTTTAACACGGGATGGTGATGGGGCCGGGGAATGGGGGTCCTTGTGACCGACCAAGACGCCCAGCGGCTCATTGGTGACAATCTGGACCAAGATGGGGCAGCGATTGTTCAGCAGTTCAGCTGGCGCACACACACACCAAGGAGGTTGCTGGGGCATAGTCTCCTCTTCCAATGAGGGGATGCTGCGTCTGATGCGAGATGGAAGCCGTAGATTGGCGTCTTGCGGCGAGCTGGGAAAGGACCCTGTTTCTACATGGTTAGATGCCGACGGGAAGGCTTCGGGTCTTGTTGGTCGATGGAGAAGAAAGTGGACGCAAGATGGGATATCCGGCGAGCTGGTAACGTTGGTGTACAAAGTGCTGTACTCGTACAGCGGATGACCTCTTGAGCTGCGGCTGCACGAGCGCACAAGGTTGTGCAGATGCGAGTGTGCTCGTGGAATGTCAGGCAGGCATCAAGGTCTTGGCAAAGTCCGTGATGCGGTCCGACGATTCTTGGCAGTGCCGGGCAGCTCGGAGACGGCAGATGGACGCCGAGACGACGAGTCAAAAAGAAGCAAAGAAAACGGACGAGGCGCAGATGTTTTCTGAAAATAGGCCATGGTGTCGAAGTGCCAAACGCCGGAGCAGCTTTCCATCCTCCAAGACATGCCAGACAATAAGTCTGACACGAGACGTCGACGTGGCATCTCGGATCCCGGCAGAGCATCTTGAGCACAATGGTTCCTCGGGCTGGGAAAGCCCCGAGCATGCCAGTCGGAGGCAGTCCAGAAAGAGGAGGGGGGGGAGGCTAGACCTCTGGCGGTTTAGACGACGGCGCGCCCGCGGTTTGGCTCGATGCACTGAATCTCTTTGTTTCTCCAGAGACAAAGAGGCAAGGCCCCAAGTCTTTTGTCCCGCCACGCCAACACACTCTCTGTCCGGCGCGGTAGAAGGACGACGGACCTCGGTGACCAGAGCTGGCGAGACTCGGGACGCTTGCGCAAGCCGCGCTGCCGTGTCTGACTTGTTATTCGCCTGGTGATGCTTTGATGGTGCGGCAGCGCCGGGAAGGGGGGGACGCAGTTTCGCGCGGCATAACGCATCCGGGGGCGTGTTATTCTCGACGGTCCGCCCCGTTGCTGTCGTTCTCGTGGTCAATCAGATGAGTTTGACAAGAGCTCCCAGGCGAATCATGAAAAAGGTTGAGGAGAAAATGGCGAGGTTGACGAGGCAGGAGTAGCAACTACCGGGTGGATACCTGTCCATCCGATGTCAGTTGGTTCCTGCCCCTAGGCGAGATGGGCCGTGGCTGGCGACGTGGGGCGAACCACGATTTGGGCTGCCGCGAATGCGCAACAGAGGGCACGGGAGAGCACCGGGTGGGGTACGGTGCTGGGTGGCTGACGCCCGTACCCACAAGTACCCGCGACGCCGACCCGTTTTTTTGTTTACCTTGGCTGGGTCCCCGTCCGCTGTTGGTGGTTACTGCGGCATCCAGAACCCACAGCCCAGCCAAGCTCAAGCTCCAAGACTCGTTGAATGTCGACGCTCCATCCCGTCTGGATCCCCTTTTACTTGCGCACCGCCACGCCTTGTTGTCTCCGACGCTCGCCCTCCTCGCTCTCCTCGTCCACGCAGCACCGCACGCTCATGCATACATACATTGCCCGACGACCAGTCTTTGCCGTGGTCAGTCTGTGAATATTCGACTCGTCACTTGGTCGGCTCACTGGGTGCGTCCGTCTGCATTGCGCCGTGGAACCACTCGCCAGCACTCTCCTCGGCATCAACCTGCTCCAACTCACGACCCTCCTCCTCCTTCTCTCGCCCGACTCTCGAGCCTCGTCTTCCGCTGTATCCCAGACCCCGGGTTCATTCGCTCCCGAGTGAGGCTTGTCCACCAACAGTGCGCCTCTCCTGTATCGAGTATCCTTGTTGGGAACGTCAGGGGCTGCATCTCGGGCACCCGCACCGCGTCGCATCTCACCAGTCTCGTCTTCTCTGCGCCGTTTCCTGTCATGCCGTGCTGCTAGCGCCTTGCGCCTCTTCGAGGGCACGCTGCTTTGCCAAGGTAGGCCTCTTGACCCCAGACCTCTTACACCAAAGTACTGCCAGACGCATACGACGACATACGGCCAGCGAGCTTGCCCGTCTTCGGTCCCTCCCCTCAGCCTAGCCCTCCTCTCCTTCTCCATCAGCCGGGACGAGTCGAGCTGATTGGGCCGGAATCAGTTTAGAATACTATGCCGTCCTCAGTTCCTGCCAGAGATGACGACGACAATGCGTCGCCCGAATCCTCTGCTACTTCCAGACCTCCCGCAGATGACAAGTCGATTCACGATGACGGCAATCACTCCTCCGAATCCAGTCATACTCCCGCCACGCCCCATCCGACGAGGCCCGCGGGACCCAAAGTCACGCCCAAGTCCGCTCCGGCCGCCGCTGGCTACCGCGCCCGATCAACGTCCAAGAAGCCGGAGCCCACCCTCCTGACCGACTTCCTCAGGGGTCGCCCCTCGCCTGCTCGCCTGGCCGCCGAGCGAAAGCGCCGCGAGAGCATAGAGGCTCTCAAGGCCGAGATGCGCCAAGAGATGCGCCAGAGTGCCGTACGAAAAGTCCAGCCTCCGGGCGGCGTGCGCGACAGGGTCCAAGCATGGCAAAAGACGAATGCAGCCGCCATGGTCGCTGGCGATCCCGACGATGCCGCCACCGAGCCCCCAGATGTGGCTTTCAAGGACGATGACCTACCGAGCGTCACCGAGGAGGATCGCATTCGCATAAAGATGAGGCAAAAGAAGAAGCCCGCGCTCAAATCACCCGGCATGCTGCACCATCCTCCGCCCATCCCCGGACCTTCACGCGGGACTTCGCCAGACATGATTCGACCGAACGCGCCTCCCAAGAAGAGGGTCGTTAGCGACGACAACTGGAGGAAGATCAAGGGGCCTCGCGGTTCGTTGCGCCGCACTTCACCCAGGGCGCGGAAATCGCCGACCATCAAGCCAACGGGCCTCCCTGCGGACTTCGTGATACGCTCCGGCCCCAATCCCACCGTATCCAGCAAGATCAAGACGTGGGCCGCCAAGGTTGAGGCTGTCGAAGCAACTCCACCGCGTAGCATGCGATCCGCCCGATCCAAGACCAGCATCTCTCGCTCCGAGGGAGCTGTCGCCAGTGAAGGAGGGTATACGTCGAGCCAAGCGACTGCCAAACGCGCTCCTCCTCATTACTCTCTTGAAGATGACGGCATCCGAGTCACCCCTTTGCGAGGTTCATCCGATCAGGACGGCTCAACCATTGACGCTTCAGGGAGGACCTCACCTGTTACTACTGGGGACGGGCGGATAAAGACAAAGAGCGCGTCGCGCCCCAAACAAAGATCGAGATCGGCTGGGCGAGGTGCCAATCGGGCGACGTCGGAGCCCAGACAGACAACATCTCTAGACCAAATCGAGGTCATTACAGAATCTTCCGTTCGTCACGATAATGACTCTGGCCGTATTCACGTCATTGAGGAGCCGGAATCGATTGCTAGTACCCCTACTAGGAGACCAGCATCGAGGAGGCGACCCAAGCCAAGTTCCAAAAGCCCGCCAACCATCACCGCCTCGATGCTGTCCGAGGATCCAACGAGCCTCGGGGAAGGCGCTTCATATCTCGGCAGTGTCCTGACCCAAGACCTAGAAGTTACCTCCAGCATAGCCGCTCGTTCCCTCGCCGACATTCCCGGAGACATTCCATTGGGCCAGTCTGCCTTTAGTGAACTCGACCTCACGCTCCAAAAAAGCAGGCCTAAGCGGGTCAAGACGGACAGGAGTGCCAGCCTCAAGACCATGCCCAATGTGTTCAAAAAGGTCATGGAGGAGGGCAAGAAGATTATCCATGATATGAACGAGCCGCCAAAGCAGGCAGTCATGAACAATCCTCCCAGCATCGAGAAATGGTTGAACAATACCGTTGACCCCTTTGTGGAGGAATCTTCGCCAAAGCCTCCATCTCCAGCGTCGGATAAGCACGTATACGAGCCTGTCGCTGAGCAGGTCAACACGGGCCGACGCCTTTCGTATGAGAAGAAGCCCTCAACAAGAGCCTCGCCTCGAACAGATCCCACCAAAAACCCAGAGGAATTCTCACCGCGTGCGGAAAGCCCGAGCACAGCAAGCGAAACAACCCCGACTAAAGCAATGAAGACTTCTCCTTCCGGTGTCCTCAAGCGACGGAGAGCAATGAAGGGTCCCTCGGCGCCTCGCAAACCTTATTTCCCTATACTTGGAGCACTAAAGGAGGCTTTTCAGGGCGAATCTTCCGGTCATGCCACGAGGCCTATGAGCTATCAGGGCCAAGAGGAACGCATCTCCAGCAGATACGACGGTGGAGCCAGCAGTTACCACTCGTCGGATTACACCTCTGCCACGGGGTCCCGTCTGACGCTTTCTTCAGCAGACAGCGGCAGCCGCGTGGAGGACAATGCCTCGAGACCCGCCGCACATAGGCCTCGGCCACCGACCAACGGTAGACAGGAGCTTTCGACGATCCTGTCCGAAGATGATTCTAGCGCACTCGGCTCGGATGTGACCTCCGAGTTCACCCAGTCTACCTTGACGCAATCTACCACAGTGACCAAGGACAGTGAGCCGAAACATGGCCAATCGACAACTCTCAAGAGGAGGCTCACTCGCCATTCCGACCTGGTTTCCGTGCTCTCGCTGCCAGACGATAGCAACATGCCGAGCGGCATAATGGACAAGAGGTCACGGCCCAGTCTCCGAAAGTCTCGAGGATTCGTAGATGTCTCAGCAGATGACCTATTGCGAGAATTCAACGACGACGAGAACTTGTACCTGCGACATCTGAAGACGTTGGTCGATGGTGTCGTGCCCGTTTTGCTGTCCCAGGTGGTCCACGGAAGCAATGTCACTGAGCTATTCGAGCCAGCATCTCAAGAATCCAGCTCCAATACTTTGTCAAAGTCCGTCGTTGGCATGGGCGTCGCTCTTGAGAAGCTGAATAATGCCCACAGAAAAGCACCTACATCGGACCTCCGCAGGCTTGCGCACTGGGCACACGGGACTGTGCCAATATACAGCAATTACCTGAGTGCTTGGCGCCTGGGCTTCGAGGACGTTGTCGTCAACCTCGCTCCAGCAGCCGGAAAGCCCGAGGACGAAGACTCTTTGCTCAACGCACTTCCGCGGGATGAGAACGGAGACATCATCGACGCGCAAGGGGAGCGAGTGGCTGTTGCCCATCTGTTGAAACGACCCCTGATTCGAGTGAAGCAGTTGGCACGACTCTTCCAGTGTATCCATGACATTGTTGATTCATCTGACACGCGTGACCTTGTGCAAGACTTTGAGGCCTTGCAAGACAAGGCACGACGGCGACACAAGGAGGAAACGGCTCGGAGGACTGACGAGGACGCCACTAACACCGATACATCGAGGGCGCGAGACTTGAGAACGCTCAACGCACCTAAGCTTGCCATCAAGATCGAACCCGATCGCCAAGTGAACGCCAAGGATCTTTTCTCCCTCAGTCTGGCGCACTCCAATGGTCAGAGACTAGAGTGTCAAGTGGAGCTCGTCCACCGGGATAGACAGAGTCACCCAGGAGACAAGGGCGACCTGCTGATTCGGGAGACTGGTGACGTGCGCCGGGCCTACCTTTTGTTTGCTCCTATATCCATGTCCATGGCGTCGGCGAGACGCGGCGACGACGAATTCGAAATGGTCGTCATGGTTCGCGGCACATACGGTGGAAAGCCTTGGCATGAACTCCTAACCCTCATGACCGACAATGAGGAACAGATACAAGACTGGCTCGAAATCTTTCCCTCATCTCCGGTACCGCTGACCGAGCCAGAGGCAAGCGTCGTTGGTCCATCCACTCCAGAAAGGAGCACACGAGATGCTCCCGTTGGTGCTCCGACCCATCTATCAAGCTCACCGCAGTCACCCATCACCAATGATGTATCCACGAGCAGCCCGGACACGAGCCCACTTCCGTCGCGATATCGCCCACGAGCCACGACTTCATCGCCGCAACCAGCGGCCATCTCCCCTGAAAGAGAAGACTTGGACAAGACGCCAACTCAGCCGAGATCAGAAGACAGGAGCCGGCCTCTGCATGAAGACATGCGGCCTGATCCGAAAGTCCTGTGGGCAGGAAGGACAGATGCCATGTTCCCGCCCTACGACGAAACGCCCCCGCCTCCACCAGTTCACCGCTCACCAAGCACCAGTCCTATGGACAAGCCGCCCACACATCTCTCTTACCTGGGAGAACAGCAGACGGGCGAGCGTCTCAAACGCCGAGGCTCATCCCCCCTCAAGCACGAGTATCTCCCATCGGATACCTCGTCTACTTCGGGCACTTACTCAACCGAAGAGTCCGACTCCGACTCGTCTGATGACGACATTGACAGCGTGGATATTCCCGAAACTGATCTCGGTGTCAGCATAAAGCACGGCGGAATCCTCGGGTCCGAGTCGATACTGACATCTTCCTCGTGCAGTCTGACTCCCTCCAACTCTGCTTCGCAGGCTGGTCTGCGTAGCTCAACATCAGCGGCCTCCGAGTCCAAGTCAGAGCGCTTCATCGCTTCCATCTCGCGATGGTCAGACAAGGGTGCATGGAAGGACATGTCTGCTCACCCATGCTCCATCGTGGTCACGGCGGGCCTCATTGAGGCGTTCGCTTTCCGCGGCAGCAACTCCACAAAGGAGAGTAAACCACTGTTGGCGCTGGATCTCACCCCCTTGGTCTTGATAAGACAAAGCACAGCCCTGGATCTCGAGATTCGGTCGACGGTTCAGTCACATTGTGTCTTGCACTCCACGCACGGCGGTGGCAACTTCCGGTTCCGATGCCACAATGCTCCCGAGTGCTTCGGACTTTATATGTCGGTGCACCACGCGCGCCTCAATAATCAAAAGTTTATTCAGCTCGAGAACGAAGCTCGGTTCAAGAGCTTTGGAGAGCGCAAAGAGCCCGTCGAGGGCGAGGGCAGCTCGAGCAGCCGCCGGAGAAGCTGGTTCGGTAGGAGGAACAGCTACCGCGGGTCGGTTCGCGCGCCTTCTCAGTCGCAGGACGGAAATAGCACTACGCCGTCATCGACGCCATCGGCTTCGTCTTTCCTCAAAAAGCTGACCTCGGCCGGCAACCTATCCTTTAATCTCGCCCGCTCCACTGTCGACAAGCAAGGTCGAGGGAGCGGCGGCAATAGCCTCTATACATTAAACTCTTCGTCATCGGGCGCAACGCCGCTGAGGTCACCCTCTATCAGCATCGCAGAGGGTGCGTACGCGTCTTCTAGCATGAGCCCAGAGCGCGTCAAGATTCGGCTGCACCTCCTGGTCTCGGCGGCCAAGTGGGAGGACTATGGCAATTGCACCTTGCAGATCCGGCGGCCGCCTCCGGGGTGGCGACAGGCGCTTCGGGCGGACCACGGACTCGAGAAACGAGTAACGGCGACGTCTGTACCGAAAAAGGAAGACGGCGAGCCCAAGGTGCTGCTCGACGCCGTGCTGGGCAGCGGCTGCTTCTCGCCCATGGGCAGCAGGGGCATTGTCTGCGGCGTCTGGGAGGAAGTACGCGACGGCGACGGCGTCGTCGGCATGGTGCCCGCGACGGGAGCGACGGGCGGCAACATCAAGAAGTGGTGCTTCCAACTCGCCACGGCCGGCGAGGCGGGATGGGTTCTCAGGCTGCTGCACCAGGAAGTCCTCCGCGCTTGAGCTACGAGGTACACTTGATCTTTTTGGCGTCTCGGCACTCTGGTCTCGGGCAGCGGGTTTCGATTTTGTTACAAAGGACGACTTTTCTTGGAACGCGGGTTTCGCATTTTACGGCCATATTCCCCCTGTTGTTCTGTTCTGGCTTGTCTCGTCTTATCTGTTTGCCTGCTCTTTACTCTTTTAATTTCTCCACCGTCGAACATTCTGCTTCGCGGTGAGCATTCTGCATCGTACGGGTATTCATGCGGAAGAGCGCAACACCAAAAAACCACACATTGTCAATCCCACCCTACTGTATGTATACCCATTTTTTCTGACGAGGCTTGGCGGTTGTTTGTATACGGAGAAGGAACGCCTTTCGGACAGGCAGATGTCGCGGACAATGGAGTGGCCGTGGGAAGGCCTCGCTCTGCGCGCGGTGGATGGCAGAAGGCGAGCTGGGATAATGCATGAATGAGTACGGATGAGTTCACGATTGATGATGGGTATCTCTGGCGCTTGGCTCCACGACGTAATACGATGCAATGAACGTTCCGACACGGGTCTAAGCGTAGATGCCGACAGGTCCTCTCGTCTTGTCGGACAAGGATATCAGTAGACCAAGGTAATCCGTATGAAGCCACAAAAAAAAAAAAAAAAAAAGAGACTGAAAGTATACTGATTGATGGGTGCGGAGGCAAAAAGCAAGTGTCCTCGGTGAGGCTCGAACTCACGACCTTTGGATTGCTCGGGCTTCACGCCCAATCATATTATGAGACCAACGCTCTGACCAACTGAGCCACGAAGACTTTTTCTTGCTGACGAAACCGCCGCGTATAAAGCCCTATATACCTCGCACTTGGGGAGATGCGTGAGTGCGCTCAAAGAGCTGGGTTTAGGGTAGGTGTCGGGATGGCGACGGAATTGGTTTCCGCCTTTGCTGCGAATCCGTTGCAGATATGCAAGTTTGAAAAGATGGATGGTTTGGGCATTAGACTGTGCCAGCGATGGAATCCAGAGCCAAAGATGCGCGGGACTGCTGGTTGGTGCTATGATAGTCAAGGTTCGAAAACACGATTCGCCATTCATCTTCTGCGCAGCCTCTACTCAACAAGCCAGCACGCCCAACGCAACGCCCAAAGCCACGGTGTATTGACGTTAATCGACAACAATAAACGTTACGCCGCCCGCCCAATCATGCCGCGTAAATCCAGTGTCCGCAAGAAAATCCGGAGCCTGCTGGTATCCGGCCAGTAGTATACAACCATGCGTCATCCCGTCTTTGCGCGCTCAAATACAATCCATGCCATCAAACTTCTCAACGAATGGTTGCGCCAATTCGCCAGTCTCAAAGAAACAGTCAAAAGTCTAGTTGACCTTAGGGCTCAGCCGCTGGAGCAGCTTGAAACGGAGGAGGTGGAGGAACAGAGGGAGAAGGAGCCGGCGGAAGGGGCGGCGCAACCGGTCGTCCGCCGTCGACAATGATTTGCTCATCCACGTGAGCCTTCAAGTCGCCGTGCTCGAGCCTCTTCCACGTCGTGATGCGCGCGTTGTTGGTGTCAACCTCAAACACGCGCATTCGTCGTACGTAACCGCCGTAGCCAGCATATCCGCCAAAGCCCACACCACCGCCGTAGCACATCCACAGCGCGGGCTTCAAGGGTTGATTCTTCTTTGGATCCTGATCGCCGGTGAGAGAGAGGGAACAGTAATCGTTGCAGTGGTCGCTATTAGTGCAAGGTCCGCACGTCAGCCTCGGTTCTTGGCAGCGTCAATGTGAGAAGAAGAAACTTACTGTCCAGCGCTGACCATGACAACGCCCTCTTCAACGAGAGCGTTCCGAAAGCCCGAGTTGAACATGGGGGCGGTGACCCCCTCCTTCCACTGCCCGACCCTGGGTAAATGCCAATCGGAATACTCGGTCAATGGGATATGGATAAAGGCCATGTCCATGTGTCGATGCGTGTACTCGGCGTGCTTCTTCTTCAAGCCTGCCGCCGTGCGCTTGAACCACTCGATCTGGCTGGGCTTAATCCAGTCGTATCCAGGGAACTTCTTCTCGTCGGGTGTCAAAGAATGAGTGTCGAGAAGGTATATGGTCAATGCTGAGTGATCTGAACCGCCGCGCGCCAAGATCTCGACGAAATAATTTCCGACACCATCAACCTCGGCGGGCCCCGCGACGGATAGAGAATAGGGAAGCGTCTCCATAAGGGCCATCTGCCGCGCCCGAGACATTGTCCCCTCGTCGTCGTGATTTCCGAAAATGCCGGCGTAAGGGATTTTGCGTTTAGCGAGAATCGAGGCAATCTTGAACATGGCCTACGAGTATCGTCAAAAATGCGACTCTCGGAAGAAAAGGGAAATGGGGAACGAACTGTAGGCGCATCGGGAGCCGTGCCGCCATTGACTTGATCACCGCTCAACACTACAAAATCAGGCTTCTCCTCGTCAAGTATGCGATTGACGAAATCGAGCGTCCTCGGATCTGCTTCGCATTTTCCACCGGCATATGTGTCGGGCACTGGGTCGCGACACAAGCCGACACCGTTGCTTAGGTGCAGGTCGGCAATTTGCAATATCTTGAATCGTCCGTTGTCTGGTATCCGGGGTTTGGGCTTTTTGGGTTCCTTGACGCTCCCCCTGTGTATCGTCAAGTGTACACTGAGCAAGTCACGACCCGTCTCCAGAAGTAAGGGAGTCCCAACAATGGCCCATCCGGCTCGAGCCTCGACGGCGTCATCGCCGAAGAGCACATCGATGTTGGTGACGACATCCTTGGAGTCGCTCGACTTTCTCTTCTTGGACCGCTTAATCCACAAGCCTCCTGGCCTGGATTCCCATCGCTCATGATCGTCGGGCTTGTTCTGGACTCCAGGATCGAGTCTGCCCACCGTCACGTCCATCACGACGCTGTCGTCGGGCGCCAAGTCCTCTTCATGTTTGCGGCTTACGTACAGGTAAGCGCTCGACGTCCAGGCTTTGCCGAGGAAAAGTTCCTTGTCGATACGGTGCCAAACGTTGGGATCGAGGTCGCAGGAGGAAAAGACGTTGAGACTGGAGCAGGTGGTGACGGTGATGTCGGTGACTACAAGTCCCGGATGGTGTGTTGGCATGTATCCATGGATGGCATTGGGAAGGACGCGGTAGTTGCGGTCGAGTAATAAGACGACGGTTATGGTGAAGATCAAGGCTGCGCCAAGCTGAAACAAGGTGCGGACCTGCCAAAGGTTGACGATGGGCGCGTCAGTAATGGATCAAGATCGAGTCAGGGGGTAATGTGTTAATCAAGGGATGGCGTGGGGAGCTCACGATTCGTCTCGTCATCTTGCGAAAGCGATGGCGATGGCTGAAGAAAGTCGGAAAGTTCGGCCGTTCTTTGAGGGAGGAGGAGAAGAAGCAAAGTCGAGGAAACGTGGTGAGTTTCTGGCCTCAATGTGGCGCGATTCGCATCTTCCGCCTGCGCGCTAGGGCATGATGCAGACGGCCTTGGGCAGCCGGTGCACTGGACGAGCGTGGGCTGACAGCAAGGCAACAATAGCTGCCGCAGAGGTGGTGAGCAGGGCTGGCGCCTGCGATGGTAATGCTTGGGCTGACGGGCCGAAGCAGGCTGATGATGGCGAAGGGAGATGCTCTGCCCGGCCGTTGAGGTAGAAAGGCCGGGCCATATGGGACTTTGGTTGCGTGTGATTGGTGAGGTACTATTGGGGACCTGTAAATCCTGCGCGGTGCTTTGGCCGAGCCAAGTATCGACGAGGTACCTATTCCGAGCATTGCGGGCTTACGGGGCGTCAGGGTCCGTGGAGGAACTCGGAGAGATTCGACTGACCTCAGGGAGCAGAAGCGCTGGAGGCCGCGCCAACTCCAGGCGGTTCGACGGCCGGCGAGCTTTGCGCATCCCTTCGGCCTGATGCTTACGTCAGGCAGAATGGAACTCTTCGGGCCATTCGCTTCCAATACGAAACGCCGCAACCGCTTATTCTGAGCAGGAGCATTATGAATCTAAATGTTCTTCACGCCATTGTTCAAAGATGAAAGACTGCGGATTTCTTGTACCTGTGGCTGTGATGAGCGCTCTGATCCACCGATACCTTCCGGTTCCATAGGTAGGTATCTAAGCATATGTTTGCCCCAAGCGTGATCGAGGTATCTGGAGGTACTCCGCATGTACCGCCAAACACCTGTTGACCAACACAGCAGGAGCAAGGGCCCCGTTCTGGCTAGGTACCTAAGGCGAGACCGCGTCTGATATGGAGCTAGAGCAGGGAGCTCGAGGTACCTCTTGCCGCCGGGCACCCGAACCTGCGCCTGCGGTTGCCTCACCTCTGGCCTTTCATTTCCTTCTCCCTTCATCGCCCAACATCTCGAAGCGCTCTCTCCCGTTCAACCGCACCATCGCCTAAATTCACTCCGATCCGACCTTGAAATTATTGTTTGATCACTTCGACGCTCGTTGCCAGGAAAAGACCCCGGCCTTTCCACCACTCCCAAGTCACCGTCCCATTAGTTTGCGCGCAACGCTCGTCAAATCGCAATCCCGGCTGCACGTCAAACCTCACCAAGGGCCAAAGACAGCACCCAGGCGCCATCGAGTTGCGCGACAGCGACGCGCGTCATAATGGCGGACTATTCGTCGCTCAAGGTTCCGGAGCTCAAGAAGCTCCTGGCCGAGAAGAAGCTCCCTCAAACGGGCAACAAGGCCGACCTGATCGCTCGTCTGCAGGAAGAAGACAAGAAGAACGCCGACGAACCGTCGGCGACTAAGCCGAGTAAGCATCCTGCCTTGAGCGAGCACACGCGCACCTTGTCGCCGATGATGCTCGTTACCATCCCCTTCCTTTGCCAGACCACGCTAACCAGCCCGCTGCAGCAACCGCTCAAGAGGAAAAAGATGATGAAATCACATATACAGATGATGAGGAGCCAGCCGCTACCTCTGCGCCCGCGACCGCATCCGCGACGAAAGCCGTAGAGTCGAAGCCTGCCAAGAATGGAGAAGCAGCCGAGCAGGGCAAAGAGGAGCCCGAGACTTCTCAAAGGCCTACAGAGGCTGCCTCTGAAGAGAAGACTGCCAAGGAGGGCGAAGAGCCAAAGACCGAGGAGGCAGCCAAAGAGCCAGCACAGTCGTTTGCTCTAGGCTTATCCAAGACGGCCGCTGAAGCTGAGGCTAAGAAACGTGCGGACCGCGCCAAGCGCTTCGGCATCGAGGAAGACGACGAGGCGAAGAGGCGCGCCGAGAGAGCTTCGCGGTTCGGCATCGACGAGAAGTCGCTTGCCTCGGGCCTCGATTCTGCTCTGCCCGAAAAATCGCTCAAGCGCGGCCGCGGACGGGGAGACGACGACGATACTCGCGCCGACAAGCGACAAAACGTCGATCGGCGAGGCGGCCGCCAGGGCCGTGGTGGTCGTGACGGTCGTGATGGGCGCAATGGGCGTCCTAGCCGACAAGGCGGCAGGGAAGGTCCAGCCAAGAGGTCTGGCATCTTGGACGATCCCACGGAGAAAGCAAAGGCGGAGAAGAGGGCGGCCAGATTCGCCGCCGCTTAGACGCAGCTTACGGGCTGGTGAGTGCTGGGCTTTCTTCAGAAGGACATATTCCGCCTGACTCTAGATTTAAACGTGTATTCTAGTCGAGACATGCCAGTTGCAGCGCACGGTATTTCAGATCAAGGACTTGCCAGCTTACAGGCGCCAGAGGAAAGGAAGGCCACCGATTGTAGATTCCTCTTTTAACCTTAAAGACGAGAATCTTTATGGATTCATGATTCAAAGCGACACTCAGTAATCTTGCGTCAGAATATTGTCGGAATGACTGACGTTGCACACGTTGACTTCCCTTCCCGCCTTGAGCAGAGATGTCTGTTGAGACTGCTGTCCTTGCCGGCTTAGGTTCGCTACCATGACTCGCGCATGGCCCTCTGGCCTCGTTCACGAGAGAGAGTCCCTAAATGTCACTTCAAATGCAAGCCAGAACTGTTAGCCGTCGGATTTTTCAGGGAGTGCGAGTGCGTGAAGAATCTCCGCAAGGTCAAAGCCCGCGACCGTTGGGATTGCGGATTCTCTCGCCAAAGCCACTTCTTACCAGCATCTGCTCCTCTCACACTCTCCAAGGAACGCGTACTCCAGCTTTGCAAGGGACGAGCTTGGAATGGTCTGGAGGGACAAGAGGTGACGTCTTTGGGATGGGTGAGGGACCTCTGCATATGGCTGACGATGCCTCAAGGCCTCTTTGAGTCTTGTTACAGAGAACTCGGCAATTTGTCGACTGTTCGATGGCCATTATTGGTGTTATTTGCGGGCATTCTAACGAGGTACTTGGGAGAAAGGCTCGATGAACGCCTAGACCCAGGACATTCCCCAGAGTATTACCTTTGAGCCTTTCGCACTCGGGGGGAGGACATGGGCACGTCATTCTACGCGTCAGATCGGCTGGAGCCTAGAAACATCACGTCTTTTCTGACGCTGCGACGCGGGCGGAACGTCCCTTGCGCGAGCGTCTCTCAGAGATTGTAGTTGATACTTGGTAGCGCCAATTTTCGCACTGATACGTTGATGTCTGCGGCTACAGACAGCACAGCATGTGCATTTAAGAGATGCATCAGCAGCGTCAACCACCACATACGGCCATTCCTATCAGGAAGCATTGGATCCCGTCCGCTCTCCTTCAATTAAACTGATAAGGGGCAGATTAGTAGTTGGGTCGGTGACGACCAGCGAATACCGGCTGCTGTATGTTTTTTTTTCCATCTCTGGTGCATCTTGGACTCTCTTTGGGCGGGTCTTTTTTGCGTATTAGGACTAAATCACCTATCGCCCTGGTTAGAATTCTAACCCTGTGTCACAAAGCCAGGTCCCTACATAGCTGTTACTAAATGCTCTACTTGCGGAGCATGTTCCCTTTTGGACTATGGCGTAACACCTAGCTCTATCTACCCGTAGTCTATATCGACCTCCGGCGAGCCCATTTAGACTCGGCCCTCCTAAGAGATAAACGACGCACAGCCACCGCCGATATATAGTAAGACTAGCACAAAAACTTGGGATGTTGATGAAATTCTCTGCGCGAGATGAAAGAAGCGAATATGAGGAAAACTCAGGCGAGTGCTGGTGCGATGGACGGGCCACGCGGAGCCAACTCGGGAGCCAGTCGAATGGTCGCAGGGAGTAATCGCTATGAAGGCACAAACCAATTAAGACTAATGATGGCCCCAGTGAGAGAAATATACGAGACACTGGCAGGAAACAATTGTTGCCTGGCAGGCAGCATTTCGCTACTTTTGCGAGGCGGTACAGAAATCTTCCAACTTCGCAATACCTGCCTACGTCATCGTACCAAGCAAGGTCCACGACGCTTCGCCTTACGCTCGTCCAACAGCAACAGTGTGGACAGCTTCTGGCCGAGGCCGTTGTAGAAGATCACTTGGCGACGAGCTCTGACCATTTTACCCTGAGCATTACGTTGCCAGAGCCAGCTCCGGCGCCTTTTCCTTTGGGGAAAGCCCGTCTCACCTCTGATGAGGAGCTGAAGCGATTCGTCGAGTTGGTGGAAACCGGTGCTGCCAGCATCCTGATCATCACGGCGTCTCCCGAAGGACTCGATGACCCTGCGCGGCGCTCGTAGATCTTATCATGTGCGCAGCCAGAGCTGCTGGTCGACCTGCTCACAAGACCATGCGTGGCGCGCTGTGGTGGGCCGAGGAATGCGAAAAGACGGCGGCTAATACCACGCGGGGAAGGATTAAGCTCGACGGTATTAATAGATTAATAACTTAGAGAAGCTATAAACTATAAGTATACCGGTAATACGTTAATAGTATCGAGGTATAACACGGTTATTCCTTTCCAAGCCGTAAAGAAAGGGTAGGTAAGGACGCCCGATAGGGGTGCGTTTTCGCACTGCTAAATAAGGCGGCGAAAATTAGCTCGGCACCTAAGAAGAGACAAGATATAGAGATTAACGCCTGGGTTCGCCTACGCGAGGCTTCTCGTGGCTTGACTCGGATCATATAGTACAGGTAAGGGCCTACATGTAGAAAGACTACGGTCACCGCAAACATAACTCCTGCCTCGATGACCTCCTCTGTTGGAATATTGTCCTTCATGCCAAAGCGTGATGGCCGTCAATGATAGGGAGAACGGGAAGTAGAGTAGTAGAAGCATGAGAAGGTCGCCTTGTGTTATGAGCGAAGTGCCTATTATAGACGTTCAAACCACCCTGCCGACGATACAAGCGAATACTTGGCGAACCATAATGCGATGAGAACAAAGTCGCATTCATATATTTTGGTAATTGGGGCTTGCCTCTCACGAGGATGATGGGAAGTGCAATCATCTGGCAAAGTAACTGGGTGAAACCGGGCCACGGTCTACGTCACTACGTGACAGGTTAAATCGTCAGAGGACCCTTGCGAGGACTGTCTGGCAAGCAAGGCATGGATCAGAGACCCAGCAACCGGGGCTTGAAAGATGAACGTCTGAGACCTGGGACTCAGGGGAGCCAACTGATTCCCAACCACCAACCTAAGACCACCGCTTAGTCAGACTAGCTCCCCTATTTGCGTTTCACACACCTTCAAATATAAGAACCACTTGCATACTCGTTTTATTCATGCCATCGACCGTCGAGAAAATGGCTGTGCGGCCCAATGCTAAGTTGCGCTTCGTATCCCGCGGCGCAACAAGCTGGGTCTATCGAGTCGATAAAGATCTCATCCTGAAAATTGCTAGGGATCAAGCAACAAACGCATTTCATCACGAGAACACGATATACGATGAGCTCGAACAGCATAAACCTTCCCCATACCTCCTTCAAAGCATTTTGCGACTCCCGCTCTTGAACTTTCTGCCCGTCATGGGCCGGGGTTCCCTGGAGCAACGAATCAAGAGCAGCCAACGACGTGGATCTGGCAGCGAGATCCACGTCCTATACGCTGTACCCCAGACGCAAGCCGAGCAGTGGGCAATGGAAATAGCTGGAGCAGTAGCTTGGCTGGAGTCCATCGGCTACGTTCACGGTGACCTAAGACTAGCAAATATGCTAATTGATGACGCGGACCATATCAAGCTAGCTGACTTCGATTCTGTCTGCAGAATCGGATCTACTTGCTTCGGCAGCGCACCACTTTGGGCTCGGGTGCAAGGAAATGAGGCAGGTCTAGACAAAGGCAAATACGGCACGCATGGGCCACGGACTGAGCAATTTGCCTTCGGATCGATCTTATACACCATCACACGCGGATTTGAGCCGTACGAAAAGGAACCCGATAGCGCTCAAGTCCTTATCTGGCTTCAAAACATGGTTTTTCCCAACCTGGGCGAAACTGATATCGATGGTATTATCGGCCGGTGTTGGAGAGGTTTGTATCCTTCAATCAAGTCCCTTTTCGAGGAAACCAACCGGTTGGAAGGTGCGTCTACCTTGCCACAGCCGATAATCCTTAGCGTTGAGGATATATCAGTACTGCGGGAACGCTGCAACCGCTTGCTTGATGATGAATTGAAGGAAGCGCTGAGGGAATATGTGTCCGAGGCACCGCTGCAGTAGGGGAGTGAAGACACAGAACAGTCTACGAAGTATGGGCAGCAGCGTTCGCTTAGGTAGCACCGTATCCCGTCAAGCTCGCGTTCCACGTCCGCGTTTTTTTGGAGCCCAACACCCCACCCCACCCCACCCCGCGCCACCCCGCGCCACCCAACTCCGCAAGCTCGGGAAAGGTAACGGCATGTACAGTATCTACTCCAGAAAATCGCTTACCCAAGATTTCAAGAACACCCCAATTGACCTGTACCTTCTTTGCCATTTCTCGATGCTGCTATGTTGGATTTGGCCCATAGAAGGGATTGTCCGCGCATTGTCTATCATTTCAGGGAGCTATTTATTATGGATTCACAAACGAATCCAACCTTCGCGGTTGGGGACCATGAGGCTTTTATGGAGTTTGCTCTTACTCAGGCGCAAAAGTCACCGCCAGCTGCCAACAAATTCTGCGTCGGAGCCATACTTGTTGACGCCGATAAGGGCAAGGTCCTATCGACAGGATACTCGCTTGAATATCCACGAGATTACAAGGGAGATCCGGGCACCACGCACGCAGAGCAGTGTTGTTTCATCAAGATCGCCGACGAGCACAACCTCCCCGAGGAACGCATCCATGAGGTCCTTTCGGCCAATACGGCGCTGTACACTACCATGGAGCCATGCAACGAGAGACTTAGCGGCAACATGACCTGTGCGACCAGGATCTTGAGACTTAAGAGCGCAATCAAGACTGTCTACGTGGGAATTAAGGAGCCAGGGACGTTTATCGCGCACAATGACGGGCAGAAAAGGCTGGAGGCAAACGGTGTCAAGGTCGTGTTCCCCGTTGAACATTGGCGTGACAGGATCACGAAGGTTTCAATGGCTGGGCACTGAAGAATGAGATAGAATTAGCTAAGAAAAAACATAAGGTTGCGAGAGCACTAGACCGCTCGTCCGGTTACCCAGCTCTAGCTTTTTTTAACCTTATTGTTATTTAGGGACGAAATTGGCATAAATAATCTTTACTTGCTCTATAATTCGAGAGTTCCTTACTACTGCCGCGCACCTCTAGGTCGCCTAGCCCTCCTTTTCTCTAACTTATTTTCAACGGCTTGCCGAATCGAGCCTATATATACTCGACCTCTGTCCTATTCCTCTACTCGCGATGTATCGATTATGCAGAAAAGCTCGCTCGTAGTAGATCCTACAGTACTACCGGACGAGAGCGATAGGACAGTGCTCTGTTGCGGCGACGGCGATAAACGCGCGACCTTGGCGAAAGTACGGGGCGGGGTATACTACGCCTACGACGATAGCTTCGAGCTGCTTTTGAACCTACTTAAGTTAGTCGTTTATTTGCTACTTAATTTCTTCTAATTAAAGGCTAAGTTCCCGATTAATCGTTCCCTACTTTCCTACTTCTTCTTTTTAGGCTCGGATTATCTCTTGCCGATCGCGGATGATCTTATTCTGCTCCTTAAGTGTCTCCTTTAATCCTTAGAATTCCGCACGATACTCGTCTAGTAGCTCCCAGACCTTCTCCATCGTCGCCGTTTCCTTATCACTGCTGTTGACATTCTCATTTCTCGGCGCCCTAGCGCACTGGATCTCATCTGTCCCTTTTCTTGTCGTTCTTGTGCATATCGGCTGCGTTTATTCAACTCTTTTGCTGTCCCATCAAGTAGCTTGCGTTTCACGATTCTGCCTCCCGTACTTCGTAGGCGACGACGAATAGCCGCACGGCCCCACCCCGGGCCCCGCATTCACCAGCATGCTCATGCTGCCGACTAAACCACCACACAACTTTTTCGATTCAACAAAGAGATAATGATTCAAGCTTTCAAGCGTAAGAAGTATCCTCCTCGTCCAAGCGTCAGCGTAGGAAGTATCAGCCGGAGATGAGAGTGCACAGCGCGTTGGTTTCTCAGCGTAAGAAATGTGGGGCTTTTCGGCGGTCGAGACTCGAACGAAGGAACCGTAACTAGCTTAACGTCTAGGCGGAGTAGTCCCTCCGGGCGTAATAAACTCATTCATTCATTCGACAAGACAGCTGCTTAGAAGAGTTTAGAGCGCTTCTATAGTCGCGTTCCTAGTATATGACTAAATCTCCTCGTGTCCATGCTTGCTAGTTTTTTTCCGTGTCATCATGACTAGTAGGGCTGCGATCTCGAATTTGGGACTGTGTTGATAGCAAGCAAGCATCTCCGAGCAACCAGCGCATCTAGGTCACCACCCTAATCCGCAGCGTCATTCTTACTTGCAATAAGCATTTCGGATAAGGAGACTCACCTGTCTATGCATCATAAGATAGTAAGGCGGATAGATTTCGGTGGCTTGTCTGGCAATGCATGTGTGGCCTCGAGTTCAATGTTACCCGAATGCACGTAGCGGTGGCTACATGTAGACTCGCACGCCGCCATTATTGAACTTGCAAACGCCTTCCTGCGTGTCTCGTATACCCGGAACCTATCTGTAGCATCTGATTAGAGTGCCAGCCTCCTGGAACT
This sequence comes from Hirsutella minnesotensis 3608, assembly GCA_000956045.1. Classification (NCBI taxonomy): domain Eukaryota; kingdom Fungi; phylum Ascomycota; class Sordariomycetes; order Hypocreales; family Ophiocordycipitaceae; genus Hirsutella; species Hirsutella minnesotensis. The sequence continues at coordinate 652,830 of KQ030506.1, read as the reverse complement.
CGGTACTGGAGGCCGCCAGCTTCAAATCCAGTTGAGACTAGAGCTAAAAGGAGTTGAGACGACGAACAATACATGTAGGCAAAAGGATTAACATTTTAGTAGACTACAGGCACACAGTTCGGGGTTTTCATAGTCCCGAAGGGACAACTATTGCCTTTGGAAAGACTACTTGGGTACATGTAGCCTTTGTTATAAGACAACGTTGAATTAATTATATGTGCCTCTTATCAGCGTTTTGCAAAACCAAGGCATTCCATAGTCTTAAGCATCAAGACATTAACTAGCAGAATACCGCGCATAGTTTTCGAGCTAAAACTAGTTGAATTTCTTCGGATAGCGGGCCTCCTCACGCGAATATATAAAGCTGGCAGGTAGAGGCTCGATATAGCTTTTTGATACTCCGTCGATATCTGCATCGTCACTGCACTGCCATCGCGCAAGAATTGTTAGAGCTCAAAGTGGACACTGCTGCAGGAGTCAATTCATAGTCTCATTGAATCTTCAGTATCTCGACCCTCATCCGACCGATCCAAGATGAAGGTCACCTCGACTACTATAATCTTGTCGCTTCTCAGCGTTGCACATGCCTATGGTTCCCATCGTCCTCCCCCACCTCCTGGAGGGTGTGATCTCTTGTGCCCTTTTAGGTGCATCAGGGAGGTTGCGTCAACGATCGCAGACATCGATAATAACGCTTGCAATTTCGTCGAAATGGACGACATCAAACCATGCCTCAAGAAGTGCGGAGGTAAGTCATGTCCAGTGTCAAATTTATTACTCGTCTCCTTTGCTAACGACAGGTGCAGACATTACGGCATTCGACATTGCAAAGCAGCTCCGGTGCGGTTTTATCTTTAACGATGATTTCTCCATCAAGGAGGATCCTGATAGACCGAAGCCGCCGCCAGAGCCCAAGCCTCAGCCCCCGTCGTCGTATGGTAGACAGAAGTCATCCTACGGGTACGGGCCATCCTATGGTAAATAGAAGCCAAGGGTATTCCCATGGCCTTGAACCATGGGAGTCGATTGAATAGGTCTGGGCCTGCGAAACAACCATGCGAGGCCTATAATGATCGGAGGAGCAATGGCCGCATACGGCTTGGATCCCGAGAAGCTAGAGATCGACACAATGGCGATCGGGCAGTAAAGAAACTCTTATAGCTAATTTCAAGAGAATACGTGCGATTTGATATCTTTCTCCGTATTTGCCAATCTTTTAGTGCACGAAGTTGTACTAAATCGGCGGCTCGCTGAAAACATACAGTGAACCAAGGTTTGTTTTTCATCTCGTGATAACCGTATGCGTCGATGGTGTCAACGTTTGATGTTCATTGCAGTGCATTAAGGGGGCATCGTAAATCATACATCGACGTGTCATCGCCGTCATCTCGTGCAGAGCTTCAAAATCCCAACAGGCAAACCGAAATGCGTACGTGATTATGTAAAGTACTTTGACGTCAACTTGAATTCATGACGATGGAACTGTGGCTGATCTTCTACGTGAGTTCTACACGCCGGGTGACGTCTCGAAACACTTTCGACGCAAGCATCTCGCAAATCTGCACGGGGACGAATACATCAAGTGTCCGGCATGCGATCTATCTCTTGACCACTCTAAGCACTTGCGGAATCATGCTCTTCGAGTACACGGTATCTTATCACAGGCTTGTCATAGCTTTCATGTCATGCGGAGCGTCATGATAGTGGTTGTTGTGAAGGATCTCGGGCTTATGGAAACATAAGGTCTAATATTACAGCCTAATACACAACCCAAATCCTAATACGCAAAATTTCCTTTCCCGTCTATATTCCTGAGCCGCCAAGCGGGAAACTTGAGTGAAGAACTCATATGGAGCTTGGTCCGAGAATGATGCCGAGACTCCCATGGGCTCAGCTGATTACGCGAACGCCCCGCCTAAGGCAGCATACCCAGGACGGTTGTTAGCATATCTATATAGGTTTGACGGATAGCAGCGGAAGGACGCTATCGACGTCCGTTAGGGTCTTTCGCTCTCTAGAGATCCTGTCATATTCATAATCAAGCAACGCATTGCCATGCATGTCATCAATCATATCACGAGACCTGTCGAAGGCGTGAGGCAGGGGCGAGCCGCAGCACTAGTGCCGTTGACAGCCGAGGACCCCGTTTCTCTCTCCTCTCGCTCCTCTCGAGTTCAATTGGCATAGCTCAACTTCAAGCTCACTAGTCATCATGCCTAGCGACATTGAAGCTCAAGTTCAGGCCGCCATCGATGCCGGCAAGGTCAATGGCGTCGTCATCTGCGCCGCCGACGCAGAGGGCAGCTTCGTTTACGAAAAGGCCTTGGGCCAGCGCACGCTGCTGTCGGGTGAGCAGCGGCCTCAACGGGTCGACGATGTGCTGTATCTAGCATCTGCCACCAAGCTCATGACCACCATTGCTGCCTTGCAATGCGTCGAGGACGGGCTGCTGACCCTCAGGGCCCCCTTGTCGTCGGTAGCGCCTGAACTGGGTGCAAAGCAGGTCCTCGTCGACTACCCCGAAGGCGACGACGGCACACCTCAACTCGAGCCGCCGAGCCGTCCGGTGACGCTCGAGATGCTGCTCACGCACTCGGCAGGGACGGGTTACGACTTCCTCGTCCCGCCTGTCGCCCGATGGCGCGCAAAGTTCGCCCCCTATCCGCCCGAGGGCCAGCGCCGAGGCGTCGCCGATGCCTTTAGCTACCCGCTCTGCCACCAACCGGGCTCCGGGTGGATGTACGGCCCGGGGCTGGACTGGGTGGGCCTGGTGGTCGAGCGCGTCACCGGGATGACGCTGGGCGAGCGGATTCACCAGCGCCTGTTTGGTCCGCTCGGAATCACAGACGCCCAGTTCTATCCCGTCACGCGCGACGACTTGCGAGACCGGCTGGTCGACCTCAACCCGGACGATCCCGAGGGCCTGGGCCGGGCTGTGGTCGGCGGCAGCGGCGACATGAACAAGCGCAGCAAGGGCGACTTCGGCGGCCACGGGCTCTTCATGACGGGCGCCGACTACGCCAAGGTGCTTCGCTCGCTGCTGGCCAACGACGGCAGGCTTCTTAGGCCGGTGACGGTCGACGACATGTTTCAGAACCATCTTGGCCCCGATGCGGCGGCCAGTCATCAGGCTGCGCTTGCTGGTCCGATAGGCCCCTTTTTCAGCCTCGGCATCGACCCCAAAGTCAAGATGGGCTACGGCCTCGGCGGGTTGCTTGTGCTCTCTGGTGACCATGAATATCTCGGGGAGCCCACGCTGGCATGGGGCGGCGGCCTGACGTTGATGTGGTTCATCGATCGCAAGAACGGAGTGTGCGGCGTCGGCGCCGTTCAGGCGAAGTTGCACACAGATGTCGCCGTCGTGACGGGCATCAAGGAAACCATTCGTCGCGGCATCTATCAAGAGTTTGCAGATTACAAGGCCAAGTTTAAGGGACGGTTAAGCTGATGTTGAAATAGGTTTTTGGGAAAAGAGGGTTGGTCGCTCGAGTAGCTGACATTGATCCCCTTGACACATTTCTTTGGTGCTCTCATTCGCAATTTGTAAATTCACTCAGACTTGATATTGACGTGTTTCATGCCTATTGCCTCTCTGGCGTATTGTTCTGTCCGATGATGAAGCTTTTGTTTACAAGACTCAATCATATGTAGCCCGGATCTCGAACCAAGTTTTCTTCAGATCCTCTTCTAAAGGCATCAGGCTTTCTAATCTCGAGTCGCAATCCCGTAAATGTCTCGGAAATTAGCGAGGGTCTCAACTGAAAGAACCAGAGCATCTCGGTCGACTGTCGTAATTGCCGAATAGAGGAGCCGTGAAGGCAGCAGTGCCATTGAGGGGGAAAACAGGTACGCAAATGCAGCAAACCGACAGCCACCGCCAAGGGCCTCTCCGCGGCCATATGTCTGAAGAGGCTAAAGATGCCACCATGGATCGAATCTACAAAGCATCTCCACTGCGCCGCCGGGCCGGTTACTTGTCCTTCGTCCATGGAACTTGCAAAAGCAGGTCTGGTCGACGCGTTCCGTTTCACTCACAATGATTCAGTTGCAAAGCCCGGGAATACATGTCCGCCTATCTTTCTCAACAATGAAGGAGGTGTCGAGCTTAAGGATCGCATTGACGTCGTTTATCATAAGGGCCTGCGTGTTGTTGACTCGAAGACTATTGTCATCGGCAATCCTAGCACTCGGCCAGGACATCAGGATAACGAATGGACATCGGATCGTGCGGCTGTCCTAACAGTCTTTCAAGTTACTGACTGAATGGGTAATTCAGGTCAGTTTGCTGCGGCGAAATGGTTGGAAAATCTCTAGCTGAAGTTTCGGGATTATATCGCGGCGCAAGCTTTGAAATAGCAATATGCCAAGATTAAGGACACCAAGTGCTTAAGAAGATGCGATTCGCGCTCATCTCTAGTGGACTACTAAAATTGGGAGTAGAAATTTCTCGACTAATCGCGAAGAGACGTACTAGGTCGAGATAGCTTCCTCGAATATTCTGAGGTTATCCTTCACGTCACTAGCTTGTAATTAAACTCCGAATGCCGAGATGAGCATAACAAACAAAACAACGTAGAGTGCCTTGATCGTTGGGTTTAACGACAACGCTGTAGCAGAGCTGTACGCCATGTTGAAGCTCTCTCCCCCGGCTGCTCTCAGGCATGCCTCGAAATGGCCGGTGTCCGGCAGCCCCTTTTTTACCCCGTCTTTGTAGAATTGTGCGGGCGGTTCGCACCAATCCACGCACTCGCCAACTCGGTTCACAGGATTTGGGAAACAACAGCTTTTCATCGCTCTATGGCTGGTGTTCGAGCTAGGTGTCGCAGCGATAGACAAGCCCTTCGGTATTGGGAGGGATGCGATAGCCGGTAAGGAGTCCTGGCTACACATGCTAAAAACACGGGTTAGATATTGTGTCGTCTTTCGCTTCCTCTAGGAAAAGGATTTTTACCTGAACGACATGTCGGGCTCGTCTTTCGGTATCTGGTACAAAGTACTAGAATCGCACGAGTCGGCGTTGTTGGAAAAGGAGATGCGTGAGGGATATGCTTGAATGTGGAACATGGAGCTGTATTAGTAGAAAGTGATAAGAAAATAAGTTCACTTACGAAGGTTGCGCTCCAGAAATTTACCCTCGAAGGGTCGCACCCACTCTCTCCTTCCTACCGTGCGTATGATAGCGACCGGGGTAGAAGCCTCAGTGCAGGTGGCTTTAGCGCGCACGATATAGGGGCCTTTAAAACAGTAAGCTTTGATTGCGTGAGATGAATTCGCATAGTAGTGGTGCACCCTTGTTACCTAGAGAGGGTAAATTTCTTTTGTGCGCAGCCTTCCTGCATATTGTTACGCCATAGTCCAAAAGGGAACATGCTCCGCAAGTAGAGCATTTAGTAACAGCTATGTAGAGACCTGGCATTGTGACAACAGGTAGCTTTCGAGCACGCATCGTAGGCGAGACCAAGGCCTAGATTTATCAACTTACGATTTTAGCAAATCGGCGTTAAAGCGGAGGTAGAGATAAAGTTAAAATAACGCGCTAAGCTCGAAAAGGCAGCAAAATTGCATAGCTAAGCGTAATTAAGATTTGTATGATTATCTAGATATATATAGCGAAGCCTTGCCTTATTACTTCGAAGCGCCTTAGCGACTATTCCTATTAAAGCCGAATAATTAGGCCGTGGTCATAATAATTCTGCCACATCTTGATCCAGCCGACCCCCTAGATTGGGGAGATGCTTCGTGGTTAGCACTGTGTGCTGCCGCTGCTACTGCTACTATTACTGCCACTGACGCTGCCGCTGCCGCTGCTGCTATTAGCTGTAAAGGCTGCTAGCTGCAAAAGCTGCCTTTAACCTTTGGTGAATATCGCAGCCTTCCTAATCTAGTAGGCGGTATAGCTTCACTTTGCATAGCGAGCTTACAGGGGTTCTTACGGGGAACTTCAGGGCGAGTTGTGCACTAGGAAGTCACTGTGGATCGGTCGTGGTTGACTCGATTAAAGTTTGCTGATCTGGGCCCAACCAATACTACCTTAGCATTTCAATGTGCGTTGGACGTGTTAGATATTCGCTATCACGGCTCATCTCCGAGATAGTGCTTTGCTAAAAGCTTTGGATATCAACACCGAGCCTAAGTTCAAGTTCGTCTAGGATATAAAAAAGAGCTCCTTGCTTTCGCTTACACGTTTCCGACTGCTCTTCTCGCAGGAGATGCACTAACGCCATTCGTCATCATGTTAATCTCAATCTTTGTATTGTCTGGCCTTGGTGCAGCAATCTCTGTGCCCTCCGAGAAGCATTGGGAGCAAGGAAGTACCGTCCATGTCCAGTGGCATTTCGACAAAGCGACGCAAAAGAGTTCTTTGGCTCTCTTAGACGCATCAGGAACGAACATACTGTTCCACAGTTGCAAAGATGATCTCTGGGCAGGCGACAAGTCCATCATTGTCAAGTCGAACCCCAACGCCCAAGGCACTCTGAGCATCGACGGCGCAGACTATGTAATTCACTCAGAGCCCTCTCGGTCGGGGGGGATCACTTGCGACAGTCTCTACAATGAGAATGAAGGGTTCTTCGACTGCGAGGTTAAACTCAAGTTCCCCCTCCTGGCTGAGTTGACCCCGTTGGATCGCACCGCTACTGAGCGTTGTTTTCCAGAGCCCGGGCCTAATAACCTGGAAAAGACGTTCCTTCAAATGAAGAGCGCTTCGTTCATTTCCCCAGAAAACTCGACATCTAGCACTAATGTTACGAATCATGGACCCTGGCAGACATCCCCGGGCTCCTACGCCGACGCCGGAAACCAGACGATGCTTGACAAGAGAGGCTTCTTTTGCGACCCGTCACCGTCTTCGGAACTGGTGGGGGACGGCAATCCTCACCAAAATTTCTTGTACAAGCAGATCAGCGTAAGATGCGCCGCAATAATTCCAAATTCAGCCAGACTGACTCTATATCCTGTCGTATAGCAAGTCCAAGAATGTGGCAGTGGCTCCTGTACTGTAGGCCATACACAGACTAAATCGTATACCATCGCAGCTTCTCTCAGCGGCGGTGTACCCTACAGCCCTCTTGGTTTCTCGGTCTCCTACTCTGAAACTACCGGGAACTCATAGTAAGTCTCCATGAGTATCTTCAAAGATGTACTTTGAGGATACGGCGTTGCTCACTTGACATTACAGTACGTGCCAGGCCGAAGCGTATGAGACGGTGTGCACATGGTTTCGGTAAATTGCCTGCTTTCTCTTCTCACTCTGGAAGTTTGCACGGACAATGCTAACATGAAATGCCAGCATGGCTCACACTGCCTACACCGTCCGGAAAAAATGGGGCGGCGGCTTGTGTGGCGTCACTCGAGGCAAAGACACGCATATTATCTACGCACCGAACAAGAACAATAAGCATGGTAGCTATTACTGCGTTCGAGGCCGTCACAATTGTAAAACGCAAGGAGACTACTATTGGGATACGCGCGACCATTGGCCCGGAACTCCAGAGTCGGACCCCGTTATGTTCCGCGTCAAGACTCATTACCATAACGATTGCACCGGCGCCGTCAACAATGAGGTCAGCGTTAGACAATCCACTGCGGACGGTGGTCTTTGCATAGACACAAACTGCGCTGTGGCTTCCATAGATACCCACGGTATGGGCCTTTGCGATTGGGGTCAGGTGCAGATTAGCTATTGGGAAAATCCAGGTTGTACAGGTAAGTGGTTCGGATATGGTTACACGAGCAAAGATCAGTGCCGCCGACTCTGGACCGATGGATGGAAGTGGAAGTCGCTTTACTTACGGTGTACGAAGCCAAGGGACGACTGTGTGTCTCAAGGAACTTGTACATACGACCCGGAGCCACAGAATCCCACATGCTAGCTAAAAGAGGCTGCTTAAGCGGACAGGCATTATAGATATTATTACTTTCGCTACCTCTACTACCTCTACTACTTGCAATAGCTGCCTTTACTGCCTTTGCTGCCTTTGCTGCCTTTGCTGCCTTTGCTGCCTTTGCTGCCTTTGCTGCCTTTGCTACCTGCAATAGCTGCCTTTATAAGTACTTGCAATAGCTGCCTATGCAATTGCAAGCCTACTACCTTTATAAGTGCCTGCCTACTACCTTTGCAAGTGCCTATAATAGCTACCTTTGCAATTGCTTATAATTACAAGCCTACTACCTCTATAAGTGCCTATAATAACTGCCTTTATAATTGCCTATAATAGCTGCCTTTATAAAAAAAAAAGCCTGCCTTTCGGTCCGACGGTTTGACGGTTTTGATAAATCGGCAGTTGCATGGTTTGCGGAGTGTTACTAATGTGCGACCATAGCCGTCTGCATGAGAAATCCCAGACGCGTCTTGACGCAGATATAGGAGGTGGGGCCCGGGGTAGGGTAAAGTCGGGGGCGCGGGGACTTCGTCGAGATTCTCGGGATACGAATGGTCTGTAAGACAAGAACTTAGCACTCGCGCGACAGACCGAGTTCGAGGTGTCAGGGAACTTCACAATCGTACGGCGCTCTTCGTTGCGAGAGCCCAGGAACGCCAGGCACGGCACTACAACAAGGGACGAGAGCCAATGTCCTTCCAAGAGGGGATTAGGTTCTGATTTCCACCCAGAACCTTCCACTGAGACGCCCAACGAAGAAGCTAACGGCCAAGTTTGTCGGGCCCTACTAAATCGAAGAAGTAATTAGATAAGCTAGCGTATCGTCTTCGCCTAACGTTAACCGTTAAGATCTATAACGTCTTGCCTATTAGTAGTCTTAAGCCCTACTAAAGTCGAAATAAATAGCCCGAAAGACAACCCTATAAGCCTAAAGATGTTACGACCCGACCAAGTGTTAGTCGCGCGCTGTTACGGAATAACTAATATCTAGCCGAATAGATGTATAGTTACTTCGTAGATACCTCGAATAACTAGGCTACTAGAAGGTACGTTGTTTATCCGTAGTCGTAGAGGGTATTACTTAGTAAGAGGGATCCATATAGTCTTACTTAATCCCTAGTAATACTAAGCCGGCTAGGCTAAGCTTAGATAACTAAGGGTAAAAGTGGGGCTAGAGCTAGGCTCTAAGAAAGAGGCTATATTAAAAGGTAGGCTGTGTGATGTGTTATAGTAGTGGTGGTGATTTAAGCTAGAGAGGAAGGAAAGAGAAGAGGGAAGAGAGGGAGGAAAAGCCTCCTTATATATACAATCTTCCTTAATAGGAATACCCCCCTTCCTTACTAACTAGACCCCTTCTTAGCCGTATTATCCGTATTATAAATCAAGGGGTAACTTAGAGGTTATCTAATAATTCTCCTATAACTCTAATAGGCCTCTAATATAGCTATATCGATAGATCGATATAGTTATTCTAATAGTCTCTAGCTTCCTAGATTAAAAAGTAACTTAAAGGTTAGGTAGTTACCTTCCTACTTTTCCTATAGGCCTCTTATTTAGTTATATCGATAGTTAATTAGGTAGTTTATAAATAGCTTCGTAGGCTATATAAGAGAGAGGGTATAATAAGTATTAAAGTAGGTATAGAAGTCCGGACGATATAGTCCTATCCCTTATATACCCGTATATAGCCTAGACCTTCGATATCTAATACTAGCCGCCTAAGCCGATACTAGCCGAGGGGTTATACTAAGGTTATAGTTAAATAGCTAGTAGGCGTTATAGTAGTTGGGTTAGTTACGGGCTTATAGCTAGTAGCTATACGTATCGAATATATATAATAAAGGCTTTTTAAGTCGTTTCTTAACACGCGCTGTTATATTATTAGCGGAAGCTATAGGAAGGATATAGGGCAGGCCGTAAATTACGTAACACGAGAAAGGGATTATTAGGATCTTATAATAATTTAAAAGACCTAACTTAATAGATCTTCTTTATAATCTAACGATCCGCGAAGGATTATAAGAGGAAAACTTATAATCTATATAGTATATAGGTATCCCTATTTATACTCCTTAGGACTAGATAGCTAGATAGCTTTTAACTATAATTATTTAGTTACGACTTACTATCTATTACTATCGTAATACTCTTATTACTTAGGCTACGCCCTATTCTATCCTGGCGTGAGGTGAAGGATTGGATAAGTGGTTCGCTCGTAGGGCAATGAGACTCTTAATTGTCAGAAACTGGGGTTTCTGTCACCTTCCAACGTCACAGAGAGGCAGTCACCGGATGGACGAATTAATTGATCGAAGAAAGATGAAAGATGGTGATCCCTCGCTTCGGCTAACAGCTCAGTCTCCTTTTATGCCCTTGCATGTGATCTTGTGACCTTATGGACTGCCGAGGCTTATTTCCGCTTTTGCAGGGTCCCACATCTGCATATTCTGACAGATAACCCCTTTATAGCGGAAACTATATATAAGGTAGAGTAGATACTCTCCTATTACGGTCCTAAAAGCCGTCGAAGATATCTAGTAAAATAGAAGGGTTATAGGGGAGAAGAGAATTCTTAGGTATCTCGAAATAAGTTTATAGATAGGGCGTTCCTAATAGATTACGACCGATCTACCGAACCCGGGCCGTAGGAGCTCGGGACGAGCTCTTCGGGAAGGAGGGCATCCTGTTACGCGCAGAAAGTCCTCATCGCGTCATCCTAAACTCGAGGGGAGGTCTTGATGCGTCAGTAGGAGCTCCATAAAGACTAGGGATGACCACAGCCTGCGAAAGGAAATCCTTAGAGATCAATCAATTGAATCATTGGTCCCCGTTCTTCACTCTCTGATTAGTCGTGTATGCGCGCCTTGCATCCTACTCAATCGATCAGATAGGTATAATCACTTAATAGATCGCATCATGGAATATCTCTGGTCTCGTCGATTCCTAGACATCCAGTTCCATGGAGGAGGCAGCGCCAAAGACTTAATCAAAGAAGTGTTCTACGAGACCTACGCTTCGCTTTAGACGCTGCATTCGCGGACGACCCAGAAACCCGAAAGTCGTCACAAGGATACATCATCATCCTATTCGGAGGACCAGTCGCATAGAAGGCAGGTGATCAGACCACAGTCGCCACCCCTTCAACCGAGGCAGAACTTCTGGCTTTCACTAGCACAGCCAAGGAAGCAATAACGACACAACGTCTGTTCCAGCAGATTGACCTTCATCTAGACAACCAATTTCTTATCGAATGCGACAACAAGCAAGCCATCAGACTGATTCAAGCTGATCTTCCCCGTCTGACGACACAACTCAAGCACGTCGACGTCAACAATTGCTAGGCAAGACAATCCTTCCAACAAGGCCAGTTCTAAGTCTCGTACACGCCTATATCCGAGATTATTGCCGATAGTCTTACGACGATCTTGCCGGACTAGAAATTTAAGAATTTCCTTAAGCAGCTTAGGCTTGTCGACATCAGAAGCGTTCTTAAAACATTAGCAGATTCCGAGAGAGATTGAAATACATATTCTCTCGCTCTTTATCATCTCAGCTCATAGTTCGAACAGGTTCAACCTAGGGGCGCATGTCAAGATCAAGACGCTCATTCACGGTGCTGCCTAACAGGCAGTAAGCAGTTCGTAATGCCAAATTAGTGATAGATTCGAACCTTCTAGGTAACGTCGTCGTCTATGCTACCTAGGTGGCGATACCGCTACCAAACCTAACATCAAAAGTATAAGAAGCTAATGTCTTACCATCACTTAGATAGAGAATCAAGGGTCTTTCGTGGCCCGATTCACAGGGGATCTTCTGCCCGATCGCCGCTCAGTCATCCATGCTCCTGGTGCACCGCGTTGTGTGACAAAAAGAATATTCTCAAAGCTTGGATGTCTCAGGACGAGCAACCGTCAGAGCAAGACATGACGTCAAGACAGACTACACAGTTCACATACCTCTGCTGTGCCACACCTGTAAGACTGCTATCTACTGCAGAATTCCCAAGCTCAAAAATACGTCACTTGCCACAGAGGGGGAGATATTGAATGTATTTACTTCGCCGAGGTTGTAAGGCGTCTAGTTGTAGTAAAGCTCGAGAATTTAAAGCCGCGATTTCTCATGCGACTGCAAAAGCCTTAGTCTCCAAAGAATTTCTTTACAAATCCAATACGCGCCTTACTTCTTGAACATTTTACACTTTACCATTGTCAAGATGAAGACATATATTGTTCTAGTTACTTATATCACTGGTTCCTTGGCCGCAATAGATGTCGGTGGCCCAGGTAACCCAGGTTATCCAGCCTGCCCGGGGACAGTTAATGAGAAGCATTGTGGTAACTGCACTACTGCAGATAAGACGGTATGTAGCTCTCAGTTTAAACTAACTCCTTTCTCTTCTCTTAATCTGAGGTGAGGCAAGAATAATTAATGTGAGTGGGCAATTCAGGCTTGTATAGGTTTCGAGGGAACAAAGTACTGCCAGCCAGCTATGCAACTAGGCTGCCACAACGGGAAATGTGTACGACCTGGCCATACCGACTATGACTGTTCAATCCCTGAAGGGGATCATTGTTGGAATGGTGGGAGGTATTGCACAGAGATGGAGGCGAAGAAGAAAAATTGGCCTCAGTGCTTGCGCTCCCAGCATAGGGTTGATGCGAAGGCGGGGCGCTGTGCGGGTCAGTGATCGGAATACGAAGGTTGCGCTCAAAAGAAATTTACCCTCTCCAGGTAACAAGGATGCAAGCCTATTCGTACTTGTGTTTTTTTTTGCCTCTGCTGCATCGCAGACCCTCCTTAGGATGGTCTTTTTTGCGTATTAGGACTAGACCACGTATCGCCCTAGTTAGAATTGTAACCTCGCCATAACAAGTGCTCATGAATCAACTGGAGCTCTTTGGGGCTCATCAAGACGCTTGTGAATAGGGGGCTCCCGCAGCCGGTCGAAGGCCACTCACGATTGAGTACGGCGTGGAGTACGCGACCTTTCCTAAGGCCGCCCTCCGCCGACACCGGGAGCCAGGTAGCCACGATTGGATCAAACGGCTTCGCGGCCTCTGCCTAGTGCATGGCTCGCATGACCCCTCTGCAAGTTGCGGGCCAAGCGGCGAGCCCGCCGTTGCTCAACTAAGGTACGCATATCCCGCCTTACTTTTCGCAAGTCGTTTTGAGCCAGTCGAGCCGGAAAGGGGTCTGCTTCATGCCACCTGTCGACGACTCCCTTGGTGAGGGCGTGGCGATCGAGGACTCGGCCCCCCGGGACGACGGCCCAATAGCGAGACGGAGTGAGCAGAAGGGCCCTCCAGAGTCCCCGAGAATGATGATAGAGGCGGTGGGACTCGAGGTGGACCTGTTGGATCGCAGAGACGGCGGGCTATCCGAGTCCAACGCTGCTGCTACTGTCAGTGTCGCGGGGAGATCTGGGTCAGGGATGAGGAGTCGTGCGCATCGTCTGCGGAGTTCGTCGACTGGGCTCAATCAGCTGATGTGGAGGCCGCTGTACTGTAAATCATGACCGAGACCCACGCTGGGCCGTCCCGAGCCTTGGCTCTACGGGAGTGCTACAGTAGCGCCCGCCCTTTAGAGACCGTACGAGCATTCAATTTGCTTCTGATGGCTCCCAAGATCTCAATCGTGAGTGGCTGTGTCTCTCGCTCGGCATGTCTCAGTTCTTTGTCTCTACTTCGAAGGTCACCGGCACTTGGCTCCTTGGGCGTCTTGTGACGACGTCTTCGACATTCTCACACCGAAGCCATTGTTTCTTGCCAAGAGATGCCGAATCTGTGCACATTGTCACATTAAAAACAGCTGCGCGCATGCCGCAGGTGAGGCCAGATAGACCCAGGATTCTCAGAAGCTGCCTGTCAAGACAGCACGGGGCAATGCCTCTCCGAACATGGGTTTCTTTATGCGTGAGAACTTACCAGGCGCTAATACAACAGCCAGCCTGGACCCAGATCTCTGGCAGCGGCGCTCCGGCTCTGCCGTAGGACCGTGGCCACACGGAAGCAGAGCTGTCCCGAGTTCTTAGGAATCGTTTGCGATGCAAGGCGGTCAGGTGAGGCTTAAAGCAGCTAGGGAATCCGTCAAACGTCAGCCACATCGGGCAACGGCCCGACCGGCCACTCCATCAGCCACGCGGCATGTGCCACGTCAACGGCCGCACTCACCGTCTCGTGCCGCATGTGGCGGAGCATTGCCCCGGCTCCTTGGGCTCCCTCCGCTGCATTTTGAACCTCGGTTCTCTCGCCTCCTTGCTTGAGGTGACCCATGGAGGCTGTTGGCTGCTTGCGTGCATCGGCTCGCCTCAGGTTCTGCTGCAACTTTCAGCTGGCTTTGTTCGTTCCTGGACTGCATAAGGCTTCTTGACCACCGTTTTGTCTGCGTCATGTCTCGCATCCTGTATTCGGACGGCAGTAGCGAAGTGCGGTCGACTTGAGCAAGCTCGAATTGTCTCTTCGGCCTGCATTGAAGCAGCACTCGATCTCGCCGCAACTGTGTACAAGTCATGAATGCTGACAATGACCTCCCTTTGCCTTACCGAGCCACAAATGGCGCACCCAGCATTGCCTTGATTAGCGCTCTCGACTGATGCTTGACGATATCTCATTAGTTGAGAAGGGATGCCGAGTGGTCAAGATGATGATTTGCAATCGTGCGTAGCCGTCACGTGTGCATCACCCAGCCAGGCATTTTGCAAATGTATTGGGTAGAGGGCATCAACAGCCAAAGTGAGGCGACGAGGTGCGGTCAAGGAGCATTGGCACGCGGACGACTTGTCATGCACTGCGCGTCCCGTTGAGGATAAGCACTTGCACCATGAAAGACATGCAGAGCCGGAACCTATATCTGTCTTTAGGATTCAACCACCCTGTGAACTGTATGTATGGCGGTGCGCTGCGTGAACGAAGCACTGTACATGCCGACTCGAGAGTCCTCACGCTTGATTGGCAATAAATCGGTTGACGAGCAGCCTGTCAGATAACAGGGAACAGGGCCAAGTGCTCAGCTAATGGAGCTTTTGGCGAATAGAACTCGTTGAAATTTGAAAGGCGCCTCGAGGCCGGCACGTGGGGATGCGGCCGGCGATGGAGACGCGGGAGACTGAGGCGCTGGGGAGACATGGGGGCCAAACTTCCAGAATGTCTTGGAGGATCGGCAGAGGAGCAGCCAACCAAGGACGTGCAAAGCTCTGTCGCCATGACACCAGGAGACACCCTCGGAGCTGAACATTACGGCCATGACGCTCTTGCATGACTAGTCTGGCCTGAAGCGCAACGCTTGCTTCCGCTGCATCTGGGCGGCGGTGCTGGTTGATGAATCCCGAATCTAGAACGCAAACGGTAGATAGCCCGGCTCTGCGTGCAAAGAAGCATTTGTACTTGGTAGTTGCTGCAAAGATGGGCCAGCGGCTTCGCACTGGACGTTTTCCTGACGTTGGTCGTCGAGACAGGAAGTCCGTGGTCAGCGGCGCGGAAGGGCCTTGCCCGAGAGTATTTGAACCTGGACTTGGTCAATCTCCGAAATAGTGCCGCAAGTCTGTTTTGATGAAACCTGCTACCGGGAACAGCCTCCTCTTTGTCCAGGATACAGGCGATTGCATTCCGAGCTGTGCGTCACTGCGCGGGTGACGGAGAGGTGAGCTCGTGGGCGACCGGCGTCACCCAATGTACTCGTAGAAACAAGCGCCGGGGCGATGGGGGGGCCGGATCCCGGGCTCGCTCCATGGCGGCGTCTCTGATCGACCAGAGACACTTATCAAAGACACGCGCCCCAGATCGCCCTGTCGGAGTCTGGTGAGCGAGACATGCAGCCAGTCGTGCCCGTGGGAAGGTGTAGGGGAAAGGGGGGCTATTGGGCGGAAAAGAACCGACGAGCCAAAGTTACGGTGTCGGCCCAAGGTGTTGCTACAGCACAAGGCCATTGTCGACAGACTGGTGGTGTAGAATGGGTGGCGGTGGGTGGTGGTTTGAGACCAGCAACCGCCGAGGGCGCCACACCAGATTCAACGTCTGCCTCGCGAAGACGATTTAAACACGTGCAAAAGGACGTGCCACTGATTTATACGCATATTTTCCTATAACGGTTTTTTTTTGTATGCTACTGCTGCATGATAGGTACGTAACGAATAAGAGAGGAGTGCGGAGACGCGGGGATGTCGAGGTAATAATTGAGAGAGGAAGGAGCAGGAAGAGGAGTTGCGCGGAAGGCGCGATGGCTACTGGATGCAGGATGATGGATGGGTGGAGAGGAAAGAGCCATTAGAATTTTTCCAGTCCAGTCAGTGTCGATGAAAGACCTCGACTACCACGACGAGCAACTGACGCCAGCCAGCCCTCGGCTTATTTGCCCTCTTGATGATGCGGCCCCGTCCGCGGCCTAGTGGTAGGCCGTTTCCTCGCGCCAATCCCAGCGACTCACGGCTGGCCATGCTTTGCCCACCATCTCCTGGAGCCCCTCCGCGGTGACTGCAAGACCCTGGCCATGTGTCTCGTCGCACCCTCGCGGGTTATTTGCGTCTGCCACGCTCGAATAAGGTGGGAGCCTGTCTCACACTTCACGTTGGCTATCGACAGCTTCAACCAAGCAGAGGGCTCTGGTCCCTCATGCTGGCTGGTCCCATTGTTCCCCGCACCTTGTCGCCGACGGACCGTTCCATTGATCCTCTCGGGGCGCACACCAACAGCCAGCCAGCCAGCCAGCGCTTTACCAAAAATTTTCACCTCTGTGCCGTCATCTCAGAGAGCCCGGTTGTCTGGTTCTTCAAGCAGGTCCACCGCGAATCACGCCGGCGGCAAGGCCAAGGCCTGGCGACACTGCACCCTCATGCACCTGGAGATGCGCTGCATGGCTGCAGAGCAACGCCCCCTCTCCGCCGGCACAGGGCTTAACGCCCAATCGAGACCGCCACTGGTGTCTCGTCACCTTTGACTGGCCCTTTCGTCTATGCACCTTGCACGCTCGCTGCTGCTCGGCGCCCATGGCAGTGCACTCACGCTTGCGCATTCCCAATGGCAGCGGCAAACTCTACCAAGTTCGCCTGTTCTTTTTCCGGTTCCACGGCGCCGGCTGGACCGACTCGAGGCGTCATGTGCGAAGCACGGTACTCCGTGTATGCCTGTTAACTGGACTCCTCCCCTGCCGTATTGTTCTGCTGCGCCGACCCTCGCACGTCACGTCGATGGACGGTGGCTCTAAATAGCACTCTTGCGGTGTTTCTGTCACAATCAACCCTGGGCTTTCATGGAATCCCGGGCTTGACGTTGGAATCCGCCCCGCGTCTTTCTGGAAGCATTCGCGGTGCCTGGGCAATTTCGCGAGTTTCACGAGATATTGTACTTGCCTCGGTGATCCTGCCGGCTCCGGATCCCTCTCAAATCCTTCCGTTTCCCGCTTCAACAGCCGCCCCCGCGGCCTTTTGGTCTTGTCTCTTGTCCTGCTCACTCCATAACAAGGACTAAAACGGGGTCACATACTGTACGTCGCCGCAATCGCGACCCTGGTCACCCCCCCCCCCCCCCCCCTTGAATGCGCCCATCTCAACTCTGCAGACGCTGTCACTCGGACTGACTTTGCTTGAACCGGGGCCGTAGGAGCCGGGGTTTCCTAAAATCCTCCCATCCATCCGACCCTTAAACCCATCCCTTTCGCCTCTTGTAACTCAATTTCATGTGACCTCTTCCTGCCATAGACGAACGTCTCTTCCTCTTCTCTTCGCTTTTCGCGGCCTGTTTTGATATCCTCGCTTGTTTCGTCTAATACTGTAATTCCGCCGTCTTTTGGACTTTCCCGAGCGAGTCTTTTCCGCCACCTCCCGAAGCTACCTCATATGCGATCGGATCCGACATCCGAATCGCCTCGTCCGTACAAATCGGACTCCAGCGAATCGCATCTTGCGCGCCACCTCAACCGGCTTGCTGGCTCAAGTCAAGCTTTGATTATCGCCTTCCTCGCGCATCTGCCGGATGATGGGATCGCCAGTAAGAGGATAGGAGTCTCGAGAGCGCCGGGCGCGGTACTGGCAACCAGCAATCATGGCAACTCTCAAAGTGAATTATGGCCTCCCCGCCAGCCCAGCAGACGGTCTTCGATCGCGAAGGAAGCAAGAGACTGCGTCTCGTACGCAAAGATCCAACTATAATCTGGCATCCCAAGAAGCCGAAACAGCGGGGACGTATACAACGGGTTACCCTTCGCACTCACAGCCATCAGACAGGATTCCTCGGTCAGTATTGGCTCAGCGCACCAGCTTACCGCGGCCTTCCTCGCGACTGCCCTCCAATAATACTTCAACCAAAGCCGTCAGCCGTCCTGCACGCAACTTGAGCAATACCCTGAATCACTCGCGGAGTCCCTCTTGTTCTTCCTCGAGCCTCTCCCAGGATGCAGGTCGCAAGCCCTCCTCCTTGTCTTCAAGCAAGAAAAAGCCTCCTGTTTCGCACAACGCCGCGAGTATTCGTAAAGTTGGCGCAACCGCAAGCTCCTCCCTGTCCAGATTCGATTCCAGGCTTCCACGAGAGCCCCTCGGCAAGACCTGTCGAGCAAACCAGGAACCACTGGGTACGCCAGGCGGACCAGAAGAGCGTCGCAAGCCGGACGCATCGCCCGTCATCATGTATCCAGAATTGGATCGTTACCGAAATCTGTCGCACCCGGATTACACAACCAAGAGACAAGAGCTTGAGGTACCCCACCGCCTGGCGACGCATGATCTTCCGCCTCCAACTCCGGCATCCTTACTTTTCTCGGGCAGCAGCAGTCAAATCAGCACCATAAGCGGCAGCCCCTCGACCAGACTATCTGAGTCACCTGGACCCGGTCCCTACAGTCGCGACACCACCCCAACCTCTACGTGCTCCCAGTCTCCTGTCCTCATTATCCCGAGTCGCCTTAAAGTGCCGAGTCGGGGCCAGCAAGGCAATTCCACCTTTGTGAGGCAACCTGGTGCTCGAAGGGGGCTAGGAAATATATCGCAAGTTACAGAGATACCTCCAATCGGGATGCAAGACCTTACGCCTATCAGGGAATCAGTCACATCGTCATCATCAAGCTCAACTGTCCGAGATGGCGATAAGAATTTGAGAGATACGAGACCCTCTCGGAAACCATCGCCGATGATTCCGGAGTCTCTGACACGAAGGTCCTCGCAAAAGGCTGAGCGGGATCAACACTTGAAACATGTTCCTCTCGACGCTGTCCCGGAATCGCGTTTGCCCAGGGAGAAGACTCGTTCGCCTATCAAGACCGAAGGCCCTACTCAACCCGAAACTGCATTAGCCGCAAAAACAATCACACCGGCTCGGCCAAGTCGCGAAGGCACACCGGACATGCAACTCCACTTTTTGGAGCCCGCACCCGTCATACGGAGTAACATCTCCTTGCAAACAAGGCCCATGGACAAGCGGAATATCGAGACGGCGGCGACAACATCTTCGAACGCGTCCATCCTGTCTCTTTCCCAAAGTAGGAGAAATGCGTCTACTCCACAGCTGCCTGCTATGAGACGGACGATATCAAGGACGGAGAGCCCGCAACCTCCATCCCAGCCCAGGAGAGCCAACTCCCATGACTCTCCTCGGTCTGAAGAGCTCCCTACAAAAATGATGTCCTCCTTCAGCACCAAGTTTCCCTTCTTTGGCCGCAAAAAGAACATAACGGAGAACTCTACCGATAACAAGGGCGACCGTTCGCCTCCAAAGAAACTTACTCGCAAAGGTCCCGTAGCTGGTACAGGCCACGAAGGGTACGGAAGATTTGCAGCCATTCGACGACGCAGTAGTAGTGGTTCAAACCTGAGTCGGAGATTGGTGGAACCACAAGAGCAAAGTCTTGCTGGAGGTGACTCTTTCCTGGCGGATCGTGTCCGTCCGGTTGTCATCGCAGGTGGTGAAGTGGTTGAGAACAAGAACACCGTTGCGGAGACCGGCCTGCTAGATGTTGAAAGATCCAATCATCATCGCCGCCCAAGTACCCCCCTGAGAGACCACCTGAAGGGCACTGCCGTCAATGAAAATGCGAGGAACACTCTGTGGCCATCGCCAGTTATCTCGAACTCTCACGAGCTTGCAAATGCCTCGCGTCTCCACGAGAACGGTGTCAGTACTTCCGCGGCGCAGAAGCCAACGCTTGCATTTCGAAGGTCGCTGCAGCGCCTGAGACTTTCGGTCGACAACCCGATCAGGCTGCCTCAGCCCATCAACACAAACCTTCAGATCTCGGCTTCGCCAATGACTAGCATCGACACGACCGTCACGACGGAGGATTCACATAAACTTCGCAAAGAGAGCTCTCACGGCTCCAATGACACAAGTAGAAAGCTTCCAAGTGCCACCCGCCTCACCAGAAAATGGACTTTCTTTGGCCGTTCACATAGTCGGCAGAATGCCAGCGCGAGCAGCGAAGAGGCGCCAGCATTGGTCCAAGCTGTCGCACCGAAACCCGTGGCCTTTTACACCATGATGGACTCTGAGCAAGAAGATAGCCCTCGGATCACTGAAGCTGACAAGCTCCCGGCAGTCGATCCTGAACCCGCTTTGAGTCTGTGTGAACAGTCGGATGGCCCTGAGATTCTTAAGCCGGTCTCTAGTCAGCCTCAGATTTTGACTACGCCAGGGGAAAATCCCCCTAAGCCGAGTCCAGTGGAGTCGAATCGACCTGCGCCAACTTTGCCTGGTCCTCCTGGCAAACGTAGCAGGCTACAACACGTTGGCAGAATCCCACAGGTCATCTCGAGGCGAGTGCAAAACACTCCGCCTCCGACATTCTCGCGACCCTTCCAGAGCAGCCCATACTCGTCGCCCCAGAAAAGATTGAGCGTCTACGATCCAGAATCCATCGCAACCGGCCCGAGCCCACCAAACACATCCAGGCCTTTCGATAATCCGTTACCAGAGGAATCATCCGCCGACAGCGGGAACAACACTTCTTCGCGCGACTCCGTATCGAAGCTGTCGTCCGAGGTTACGCGGGGCGAACGGGAATTCCTTGCCTTTCCTCGTCGTAATCACTCAGTAGCGACAATAGACACTCATTCCAGCGGCTCTCGAGAAATTTGCATCGTGGCTGATGCGACTGCAGTCATCCCGAAGCCACATGACCCCCTCCACGAGGATGAAATCTGGGACGAGTACAACGATTTGCTCGATGACGACAGTGCTAAGATGTTCCTCTCGGCTATGCCTCCACCTACGGCTCCGTCTCAAGCCAAGCCCAGGCGGAACAGGTCAATTAGGGGCGATTCGATCATGTCCATTTACAGGCCATCGATGAGTCGTAATGCATCGGCGCCATCTCGCGCTCCGAGTCACTCTGCTTCGACAAGTGCAGACATGACGGAGAGGTTGCGAAAGGCGTTCCAGCAGAAACAAGATCTGGGCACTACCGCAGATGTGACTGCACCGAGCGCGGGTCTGGGCGTGCAGCAAGTTCAGGTACCTCTAGGAAGTGGCATTGTTTCTGCGGCAAAAAGGCAGAGCACGGCTTCGGGAAAGACAGTCTTCACGGACTGCAGCACAATCTCGTCGGACGAGGAGTCCCCATTGGCACAGGTCAATCTCCGAGTCGGGTCCATGACAGTCAGCAAATGGCTATCCTTTGGACATGTTTTATTCAGCGACATTCGGCATGAACTGGACCTTTCCAATACGAAGACTGAGAAGCAGTCAATACTAGTCATTGACGGGCTCGGAAACGATGACTGGTCTTTTTATGCCGCGGAGACATATCCGAGGGCTTCCTTCTACAACATGTCGCCTCGTGCGGCACTGCCACCTGAGATGCGAAGTTCGCCGTCCAGTTTTCCCCTGAGTCCTGCAAATCACCATCAAGTCCAATACATATCCCATCTGGACAGGTTTCCCTTTGCGCCTCAAAGCTTCAATTGCCTGGTTTATCGATTCCCTGTTGCAGCACCGGAGTCGCACTACCGTAACATCATCAACGAGGCTCGTCGAGTGCTCCGCCCCGGCGGGTACATTGAGCTGTCGGTACTGGATGTCGACCTCAACAACATGGGCAACCGAGGACGGCGAACTGTGCGGCAGCTCAAGGAAAGAATCCATCAAGAATCGCCCTGCATCAACTTATCTTCTACGGCTGATCTGATATTACGCTTGATGAACAGCGCTGGTTTCTCGGGCATCAAAGCGGCTCGCGTTGGCGTGCCAGTCGCGAGCTCAATCACCCGCAGTGGTGTCCATCAGCTAGGTCGCAAGGACAAGCCCAAGCTGAAAGAGACGTCAAGTCTCGCAGACATGATCAAAGACCACAGCCCTACGGCCGACGAGGGCATCAACAAGCTTGTCACCAGAGTTGGTCGCTGGTGGTACACGCAATGCTACGAGAACGCGATTAGCCCGGCCACCGACAAGAGCATTTGGTCGAGCAAGACTCTGTTATCTGAATGCGAAGAGCGAGGCACAAGTCTGAAACTTATGGTGTGTTGTGCGCGTGCGCCGAGCCGGATACCCAGCGTTTAGACGGGCACTACCAGGCGGCCCGCCGTTACCGGATTGAAGATCATTTACGTCAATCACGTCACGCACAGGAGACGTTTTAGAAATTTCACATTCATCGAGACAGGGAGGCGCAAGCCTACGCATCTGTGATTACTCTGTGGACACAGGTATCGGGCAACACACACAAGCCCAGGGTAAGAAAGCGAATTACCATTATGCGCATCATGGAGTTTGGACGTCGGTGCGAATCAAGATACCGAGCTCACGCTCCTATATCCTCTGCATGACTTACTTGACATAAGTCAGAACGCTGGGGTACGAGATGTTGCTCGCTTTACCGCAGGACGGTGAAGCACGGGAGCCCGCCCGTTTTGAGGATTCCTTTTTCTTGTTTTTCCATTAATGGCTCTCGAGCGCGCTGGGCATCTCGTGCCGTGATTTTGGGCCCCTTTTCCCGGGTTTTCTCTGAGTCGTCCCTGGCTACGACTTGATGTTTGACGATTGGACGGAATGAGCGAGGCGCATGTAGACGTTGGCGTTTGTACGAGTGATGACTGATGGCATTTTGATTTATGGCTATAGCGCGTTGACGAGATACCCATATTTTTTATAGCTTGGAAGGTGTCGAAAGAATGGGAGCTTAGACTTGACTGACATATTGCATGTCGCCGGCGATTGTGTTTCGTTGCCTACGTTGTTCCCCCGATATGCCTTGTAAGTGCCGCCATATTGTTGCCCTATGCAAGTATGTGTTGTTTTTAAGTGAAATTACATGGTAGGCATTGTATTTACTGGCTCCTGCGCAGGGAGATACGTTGACGAGCTCGGCGATGCACAAAAGCTTTAGGCAACACACCGCCGCAAGAGCAAATGTGCCGGTATTGCTACTCGCTGCCGTCTCGAGCCATATTGAGCACTCTGTCGCAGTCCACAGTCGTCATGACCCCGAGCCAGCGCCGAAGCATCCGACTTTCAACACGAAAACCGGGACGTAGAGACTCATTGAGGTGTAAGCGATGCAATTACTCGACTCCCTCACCGAGCGCCACGACATTGGCGGGCGGCAGATGGGCCTAGCACAAGCGAGATGCATTGCCGCGGCGGCCCGGCCGAAAAGAAACGGCTCAAGGAGGCCCTGCGCCTACGAGGCACGCCGTACTGTACTGTATGCAGGTGGTTTCACGCGCACGCGCGGAAACGATGCCGGCATGACGTCTGGTGGGAGGTGGTGGGCTGCCCGCGGATGTGGAGTAACGTTGCGTGCGTTATGTAAAGATGGACGGGGAGGATGCAGCTGAGGTCTTGACGCATGTAGCACGAAGCATGTACATGCCGTCAGTGTGTGTAAGATGATGGGTGTGGATGCGGAGGAGTGCTAAGAGTGCAAACGGGCTCCGTGGTGATCGGTCAGGTTCTACAGCATCATCTGGCATCCTGTACATACATACGCGGACAACTCGGGAGGAATCTGTAGAGTACTGTACTGGCCTTGTTCTGTACGATAGTCGACGAAGTTGGGATGAATCTGGCGCAGAGCTCATGCGTACTGCAGCTCGTGTTATCCATGGTGCTTGTGAATGTATCCGACGACAATGGCACGTCTCTTACCTACCAACGTCGAGAACCAGACGGATCAGCAACGCCGACTCTTTGCCGCGAAATCTCTATACGAGTCCAATTCCAGAGAGCTCGGAACCTGGAAGATGCCCCCGAATGTAATGGTGTTTGTCCCCCCACGCATCCTCCCGCGCTCAGTCGGGCCGCTTCCCCCCCTCCCCCGGGCGCTCTCTCCGCCGTACGTGAGGCTGCAGCGGGCAAGACCTCCTCAGCCGTCGTCGCGACCCGGCCGCTCTGAGTAAGATGGAGCCTCGTCGCTGAGCATGCGCGGCACGTACAGTAAGTTCGAGTTCGGGTCCGGAACGGCTGGCGCCTTTTGGCGCTCACAAGCAAAAAGAACTCTTGGCCTTGAAACGACGGGCCCGCGCGCGGTATGGCTCATGGCTCCTTCTTTCAGTCGAGCATCTTGGGCCTCGATTATCCTTTTCCCGCGATAGAGTTTTTCTGGATGCCGACGCGCCGCTGCGATGCGCCCTCCAAAGATTGCGACCGTTGGAGGGAACGGCGTGGCCTGCCGTTGGTTTCCTCTTTAGGCAAGTATCCGGGGCAGCGTGTCAAAAGGTGGGGCCGATGCGGCACTTGCCGACGCGAGTTTGGTGCTCCGGTCGGCCCACCGATCCGGAACCAATTCTTGCCACGAAGATGTAGGGTATCCGGATGCACGGCTTGAATTACTGCGAGTGAGAGATAGACGAGGGCAGAGAAAGCTCTTGTTGTCATACGCAGCTCAAAGACTGGTGCGCAGACTCGTCGACAAGTTGAGGTGTGAGGCCCGCCCATGCCTGGAAGACAATATGGCTCCCTCGATGGGAGTGTTGATGGCGATGGCGGAAATCACATTGTCGTATCTGTCGGCCCCTTCGCAAAGCAATGCGCGGAGCGCTTCAGAGTCTATTGTACGCCCGATAGACCACCCATCAAGTACACGGCCCTTGTGAATCACTGCCGTTGGCCATGGCTACTCGGGGGATGGCTTCGTCAGATCTGCCGTCTCTTCCGCTACATCTGGCGTCACCGGCTGAGCAGAATCTTTCGGCCAACGTCGGAGCAAAGCCACGAATCCGCCTCCGACAACATACTCTCCAACCCTAGGACGCATCACTTGCACCGTCTTGGCCGGATCTCCCTCGGCAACCTTGGGTATGGTGGTTCTGATATCCCAGGCTTTCCCTCCACCAGTATCGTCGACGCCTTCGGACTTGGTCGAGAATGGCAGCTCAAGTACCTTTTCAAGCTTCAAGCCTTGCCCTGTCTGCTTTATCCATGCATCAAACTCCGCGATTTGGCTTATTGATGGCTGAAACACAACGAGGAATCCGTTAAGATGCAGGGCTCGCACAATGAGCTCCGCATGCTCATGCGCTGCTGGTAAATCCAGCACCGCGTGGGACAAGAAGGGCTTGCCGCCAGACTGTTCCAGCCTTACTGAGAAAAAGTCACGTATCGAGCCGACATGAAAGTCTACTGAAGGGAGGTAGAGGGCGCGGCGGAAGTTGCGCACGAGCTTAATTGCTCCATTGGCGTGCTTGAGGTTGCGATCAAGTGTGTGAATGACGACACGCCTCGATGCGGCATAAGTATCCAGTGCCATCTGGTCCTCGGCCGAAAGATCGAGCTTGGCGCGACCAGGATCTTGCTCAAGACTATGTTGAACGCCTGCATTGCAAAGCGCTCGGCGAAGGGCCCGAGGGACCGGCGGGTTGCCGGCGTGAATTGCGCGAGCCAGATGTAGCGTCAGGCTGCCCATGCCGGTACCAGCTTCGAATATCTCGAGGGGCGGTGCATCCGACTCTTCGTCTTCTTCGCCGGGCCGTGAGGGATGTAGGTCGAGAAGCGAGACGATGGTATTGGCATCGTGCGGATAAATGGGCGTAGCGAGGCGTTGGGGTTGACGAAGAATGTAGCTCGCAAGGCTTGGATCATGTAGCCTGACCGAGTTTCCCTTGCTGTCGCAGACGACGTCGAGCAAGCTCCGGCCAACGAGGTCTGCGGCCGGCACTGATGCCCCGTAAGAGAGCTTGACATTGGTGTCTGGACGAATGGGGCCCGTCAGGTGCCATTTCGGGTGCCTGGCGCCCTGTTGCCGGAGCAGAAGCACATCGTTTTCTGTTCAAGAGAGCAGTTGATTCGTCAGCACGGATTCTCCTCAATGCGAATGCCGTACGGACGAGGCACGAGGCGTACTGTCAGAGTGTTGGGAGACGTGGTCGGGTCGGGATACCCTTTACTACTCGACCTGTCGACAGGTATCGAATCGCGCAAGAGGCGTCATGACGACAGGATGCTATGATATGTGAAGAGAAACGATGCATGCTGAGCAGGATAGGCGAATTGCTATAGCTGCTGGCATGGCGGCAACGCAATATTTTGCGAGAGGTTCGTGGCAGGCAAGTTTAGGTCGACGGGATTCCGGATGAATACCGGTTAATTCTTGCCAAACCCAACGGCAGCAGCACGATATGGAGGCAAACAATGAGAGGTAGACGACGACGGTGACTTGTTCAAGAGATGCGAAGAATACGGACTTTCTGTTCCGGTGCGTAGATATCGAGAAGTGGCACTCGGCGGTTCGATAGTCTCTGCGGTGTAGGCAAGCTGGCAACTTGAGCGTGGACAATCGGTAGGTCCTCGTTTCCCCACCAGCGAGGGGAGAGCGACGCACGAGGGACAGAGTCCTCAAATTCTCAATCCAGAGCCCTTGCATGCGGTGCAGACCTCCAGTTTTGTGAATACTGCGCCATGTGAAGTTTCTTGCATCCTCAGATTTGAAATTTTTGGCCGACCGTGGTCGGGCCGCCTGGGCAAGCGCTGCATCGCAACTTCCTTCTACGTCAGGAGAGCCGTCATTTCTTTGCGCCTCGGTTCCTGAGGCAGCCTTGCACCAGCACCAGGAAACACGAAATTCCAATCAACATGATTTATTCTCTTCTTTTCCTCACATGGTCAACACCATGGATGCTGTCTTCTCGGATATCTCCTGCGCCCCGTCAACCTCTTGTACGCCCGCTACCCTCTGCAATCGGTATCTGAAAATGAGCAAGTCAGTCGCTAATGGTACACGTTTGCCGCACCCTTGTAGCTTGCCGTCTCGACAACGCTGAAAGCCCCAAACGCCGGTTTGATGAACAAGTATGAACGTGCCCGAAACGAGCATGTCGGATTATATCGTGAGAAAAGCCAAGGGGGCGCGCGCCCCAAACGCAGTTGGGAAGTATCGTAATCCCTCGATGCCCTCACGCCAAAGACTCCAGGCTTGGTTCAAATCGGTTCGAAATTCCAAAAGTCCTCCACCATCTCCACGACATGCTCTCTTCCGTCATGAAGTCTTGTTGACGGCTCCAAGTCGCCAAACCGCAATTGTTCGTCCCTTGCAAAAATGAGGTCCAACACACAACAGCTTGGCCTCGAGTAAGCTGCATAAGCCTGGGCAGCCCAGCGAGCTCGGCCGCGGCTGAATCGCCTAGATAAAGGACCATTTCGAAGACGACTGCATGTGGTTGAGTGCAGCGGACCATGCGTCCTGTGCATCGGGCGCATGTACGGTCGTATGAAAGTCTTCCTCAAAGTACGGATGGACCTTGACGCCGACGTGCTCTTCTAGGATGGCAACTCCCGAGTCGTATCTTCGTCGGCACCGCTTCGTCCACGGGTCTACTTTAACCGGGCTGTGATAGCAGTATACATTCGGTTTGGCGTCTCGTACTGCAAAGACAACTCCCAGTCTCTTCACTTGGCCCCAAAGATCGACAGCGGCCTGCCTGGTTGGGTCCGAATTCGACCCTAGTGCATACAAGAGCTGCAAAATCGAGTATCGTAACGTCAAGGCATCCGTGCTGTTGGTTCCATGACGCTGCTCAACTTGCCGTTCTTGAGTACGCAGCTCGGCTACGAGTTTTTCAAGCCGATCCGAGTTCGTGTGGTTGTAAAAGAGGGCCAGGTCGATCCAGGTCCGTGCAACGTATGGGTGTTTCCGGCTGTAGATAGCTTCGAGCTCCTCGGCGATGGTGGGAATGCTGCCCCAGAGTAAGTCAGAGAGAGTCGCCGGGCCATGCTTTTGCTGAACCTCGTATAAACAGGTGAAAATTTGCCGCAGAGGGTGCGATCTTTCCCAGTTTGTCGTCGAGTACGCGGCAAGATATTTGCAAAGAGCCGTCATCATACCAGGATCTCGCTGCACCATTCCCAGCAGCACCTCGTTAATGCCGAGCGGAGACAGATTCTTCAAGTCAATCTCGAGCTGCTTGAAAGCTCTCATCAGAAAGTGGCCTCCCTGGTCTGCGTCTCGAGCCTCAAAGTAGAAATTTGCTTCCATCAGTAAGTCGCTCGATCCGGCGCCCCAAACCATGGTTATGGGCCAACCAATATGTGAGTTCATCTCCACCTCCATTTGCCGGCAATGGAGAAAGGCTTTCCGGATGTTGCCAACGACGAGTTCTTGTGCTCTCAAGAGGTCGGGAGATCGAAGGTAATCGGGGGCGGGGGGTGGCGTTGGCGTTCGGCACTTCACATGTGCCGGCAGGTCGGCTGCCAATTCGAAGTCGATCAGGTCATATTCGGTCACGCCCTTCCTCTTCAGATACGTTCCCAGGTTCACGACCCTCCCGTTTCGTACGAATTCGGACACTTTGCCCTCGGCGTCGCGCTGAAACTTCATCGAAAGCAGCCTCTTCACCTCCTCTTCGGTGTTGTTCTTGACAAACCCCCATTGCGAGAACCTCGTCTTGTACATTTTGGGGCTGCGAATCATGACATCAGCCAGGTTGAAAGGACGAGGATAACTTCAGAGCGCTTACGTCGCCTGAAACTTGTACTTCTCCGCCATGATGGCCATGACGTCCTTAAGCGGCCGCCGCTCGTCCAAATAAAGGGTACGAATGGTTGATTTGTATTGTTCCCAAGCTTCGGCAGGTACCTGCTCTCTTGAAGGTCGAACTGCGGGTGGAGGACGACCAGATGCCGTCGCTTGTCGCGGTGTTTGCTTCTACAATCAGGTCAGTCTAGGAGCATGATTGGAAACCGGGAAAGCTTTGGAGCTTCTCACTGTCAGAACTTCGGTCGAGGTCGGTATCTCGGACACGCACGGCGTTCTCGGCTCCTGCTTAATCTCTGGGCTGAAAGGAGCATGCAGCGATGGATTCGCTCGTAATCTCGCGGGCTTGGCCGGGGCTTTGCCTTTGGCTTTGGACGCGGGATTGAGTTCGAGAATGAACTGGTTTCCTTGAGTAACGACATTGGGCTTCGGCGTGCTGGGAACAGGTGGCTTCGCGTAGCTGCTGGACGAAGGTAAGGATGGCGCGGACGGCATTTCAGATTTGATGCTGACGGAACCAGGCGGACGCCAGATTTCGAAACCCGGTGTGCCCGATACTGGCGGCGAAGCTTGCGTGGGAGATACCACCGCTGTCGGGCTGGCCAGAGGTGATGGCCCCATCTGGGATGTTGATGACATGGAAGGCCCCGACGCCGTCTGCACGCGATCGGGAGAGGTAAAGTCGTCGAGCGCCGCAAAGTGGCCCTGCATTGAGCCGACTCCGGGACTCGGCATTCGAGAGGCGTCCTGAAATGTACCGAAAGAAACATTCTGTGAGTTCGCCGCTACCGGGCTCGCCATACGCGCCTGAACTGCAAAAGAACCCCATTGGACCTCACTCGGAATTGTGGTTGGAGTTGCAAGACGGTTCGGGTGAAACGAGGTATTGATACCAGAGCCGTTGGCCAAGAAGCTCATGCCGTCGAAGTGCGATCGAGGTATCGACTGCTGTGTCTGAGCATGGTGGCTAGGTCTGGGAGGAAGGGGAGGGGCGTATCCCCTATTCTCGAAAGGCGAGAATCCCTTATTCTCGAAATGCGCAACCAAACGACCTACGCCTCCGCCTCCGCCTTGATGCGTCGAATTCAACGAGTGCATTTCTACGTCGTTTGCGTCTTGGCTTCCGTGGTGATAGCTTGTCGACATCTCGGGCGAAGTCGGTGTCCAATCCATACCAGAAGGGTTGAAGGTAGAGTCGCCCCCATGATTTGTCTGAGAGGTGTCGATGGACGGCGGCGAGGTTGCCGTCTGGCCCTGGTTGAGGTCGAACCTCGCCCAGGGCTGTTGAGAAAAGCCATACGAGTCGTCGGCAAACTCTGAAGCATGAGGCTTGCTTGTCGAATGGTTAAACATGACGACCAGCCTGCCCCAGAGTGGCGCCTTGTAGGCTACCCGCCAGTCGATGAGTTGACGAGACTCGGGCGAATCGAGGACCCCGGCCGGATGCTCAGTCACCGAAGCGAGGACTCATTACTGGTGGCAGCGTCGATGCGAATGGCCGGGCGTACGTGCAACGAGAAGGCAGGCAAACGGGCAAAGGTGCCCATAATCGCCGTTTCAGGCAGCGTTCCGTCCAAGCGTTTGGTGTCCGACTTACAGATTCAGGGGACTTGGGGGACCAATGCAAGTGGAAGGGAAGCTGTCAACCATCCACGGGCCGGGATTGAGTAAAGGTGTGTGCAAGGCGGGACTGCAACACGGCCGGTTGGAGAGGAAGAGTCTCTGCTCACGATGGATGCCCATTGAGCAGTCAAAGGGGTGGGTTGAGCAGCCGTCCAGGCCAAAGCCACATGGGGGGAGTAAGAGAGCAAGAGCAAAAGTCCCTCGCCTAACTATCGGGCAAGGGAAAGCCAATGAGCTGCTCGGGCAGTCCTGGGAGGGGTGTTTACTACGGCTCACAGTTTACAGCTCCTGCACGCAGCGCAGAATGAGCGCACCGAGGGACAAAATCTTCTACAAGGGCCAAGTGGAGATGTCGAGAGACGGGGAGGCGGGGGCTTCGAGAGAGAGAGCCTTGGACAAAGAGGGGGATGTAACCCAATGTGGGCTGGGCTACCACTGCGACAGATGCTGGGCAAAGCAAAACGCTAACAACGGAGCGAGGACAAAGGCGAGGAATAGGGACGCGACGGTGACGGGAGGACCAGTCGAGAAGCTGAACAGGCTCCCAGTGAAGGAGGGAGAGGGGGGGACGGCATGTGTGGGAATGCAACCATCAACCTGAAAAGAGAAGGTGATATTTTGGCTCTTGAGCCACCACACGCGAGGGACAGGCGCCAATCAGGACCAGATGATACGAACCCACCCCTGGTGGACATGGAGCCGGGGACAAGGCCCCAGGAATTGCACGCAGCGAACGAGAGCCCCCGAGAGGCTCGCTCTCCTGCGCCGGTAGCGATTCCAGAAGGATTCTGCTGTTTCCTGGTCCCATGATTCGCCTGTCCGCAGTCCAAGGAGGACGGGCGCAAAAGTGAGACTTGGGCCGGCGAGGCCGGGCTGCCCATTGGCGTCATTGATTCCTCGACATCGGCATCGATTGCTTGGTACGAAGCAGAGGCGCCTGGAAGGGATAGCGGACGAGGCAGACAAAGGTCGTCGACACGACGGTATATTGCAATCTGGCAGTGGCGGCGCCAAGGTCGCGGATGACGTCCGGGGACCAGCTCCGAGCAAGCACAGCACAGTACGCACGGCGTCGCGTACGCATTGGATTGGGCAAGGCGGCTCGTTGGCCGGGACCACAATTTCACCTCGGATAAAACCGCATCAGACGATTCTTGTCCTTGTTTTGTTGCTACAGTACGCTCGCCTCCCGCCCTTGCGCGTTTGGCCCCCGCCGCCGTCTCCATTTTGTCACGTTGTTGATGGAGGAGCACAAGCCCTGCGACTGCCAAGGGCCGAGATAGCCACGCCGAGGAAGCGAGCCGCCTCTTTTCCTCGGGGCCACTCCCCAGCTCTGCTCCCGCAGCTGCTTGCTCGTGGCTGAGGGCTGCTGGATGGGAACTGGCCAAGCAGTCGACCACTTGCCGTCGCCCAGGGTCGCTGAGGCTGACGATGAAGGCGCCGGTCCAATCTGCCCGGCCTTGGTCATTGGCACCAGCGATTTGCACAACTGGAAGAGGCGCCCTTGCCTCGCTGTCACAGCGTTTGGGCCGAGTTACGGGACACAGTCCGGACGCAGAGCTCACTGTGCTCGCCTGCAGCGTTGCTGTGGAGTTTGACGGCAGCATCGACGGTGCTCCTCACCCACTGATCGAAATACCTACCCAGCCCGGCAAGGGGATGACTTGCATGCGCATGGGAGACAAGAAGACGGTAGAGGGCGCACGTTGCCTCGCATGCCGCGCTTTGCGTACGAGGCGCTGTCGCTAATCGGCTCGACCATCCCGGCATCTCTGTCCCCAGAAAGCCCTCACCTACATGAGTGGGTGCCTGCAAACATCTGGAAGCAAAAGGTACAGTGCTGCCGGCATGTCAAGAATGCACCTCCACGGTCATTGTCGACTGCGGACGGATGCACATACAACCACGTTGTTTCCGAGCATGCATGTAATTACCACAGGCAGACCGTCTACAGAGATGTACAGACACACGCGCGCGCAAACATACATGGTCGACGCATGTCCGTACAATGAGGTCCTGTACTGTACGATGAGCCATCCAGGGACTCAGCAGCATGTTCCCTACCACGTCGCTCGGCAAAGCAGCGACGTGTCGACGCCAATCGTCTTCTTGGCGGATTCGGGGTCCTGTGGGGAAATCCGACAGGTAACGGCGAGCAGGGCTGCGCTGGTCATTGCAAAGCACGCGCATACCGGAAGACCAGGTCTATTTGCGGATAAAGATACCGCAACTTCGGAGCTGAGTTGAGACCCGTCTCAGATTGAAACCTTAGGAGGTAGGCTGCCAGGCTGCAAACCGTCGAGTGAGGCAAGCTGACCCAGTTGCGTCAGCACGAGAGGCCGAAGTCTGGCGAGATAAGGTAAGTCGGCGACGGAGCCACCTTGCTGTGGCTGTAGGCCGCCGCAGGTGTCCGAGGAGAGCCATTTGCGGTGCGGCCAGTCGCCGAATTCGGGTCCCGTGAGTTCATATTCCGCCTTCCTCGGCACGGGGTTGTTGAAGCTCTCATTGGGAACAGCAAGATCGCCGTGATGCCTTTTCTACGTGTCCGCTGGCCCGACTTTTACCTTTTCTTGTCATGACAGTTCTATTCAGCCTTTGCGCCGTCTCAGCCTGTCGTTGTCGCCACTTTGCACGTGCAAATCGCAGGCCTGTTGCCCGAAGACCCCGGCAATGATAAGGGAAGAGCAAAATCGCCAGGAATTATCTGGGCCCTCTAGTCCATTTCCAATGTGGAGATCATTTGGGTTTGTTGCTCCGGTTTACTTACCTTTGCGGGTTTATTGCGCAAAATAAATTGCCAATCTCTTTCTTATACTTTGGATATCTTGTTGCAGAGTTACGGTTAGTTCTTTCTTGGGCTATCGCCGGCGAGACCTGGAGACCGATTACCAAGCCGGGAGGGACGCTGGCGATCCTCGGTGTTTGCTGGCTCCGGAATTCGGAAGCAGGGGACGTTGCCATTACTCCTCTTATCAGGATGGGTCTGCATTCCCGGAGCGCGGAAGACGAGACTGGCTCGGGCCGGCCTCTGCGCATCGAGCCGACGCTGAGGTGATATCGCGCCAACTTTGTCGAGTCATTCGCGCCCGATACGGGCCTGCCGAGACTACTGTAAGTAAGTTCCAGGTGAAAAGTTCCAGGCTGGTTTGCTCAACATGGGAGCGTTCACTCCGAGCAGCGAGTTCCGGGGCCCGGGACGGTACCGTCGGTCCAACCTCTAGACGCTGCCCTGACTGTAGAGACGAAGCCAGCTGTACTTTACAATATGGGAAAGTCAAGGCAATGGCATAATGCAGCAACTCCGTTACCGCATTCCTAGCTATCCAGACAAGGTTATTGGACTAATCGAGAAGTGGAGCATATTAAGAAAACTGGAGTGAGAAAGTACGATGCGGCAAAATCGATGGTAGCGGCGACAGCAAGCCAAGCACGCAATCTTGATCTTACAGTACACAACAAGTGGCCAATTGCCGTGCAGTCGCTTTGATTACCGCCTCTTGTCGCGTCTCCCGGCACGAGCTGGCGAGATGATCAAAAGAGTGGGCTGCGGCATTTGCTTATGGGTTGTCGACTCCAAGTCACGGCAAATTGCTAACCCATGGCACTCGACGGCACTACTTTACAATGGAGGTTCGGGTCGGCAAACTTTGCAAAGGACCTTTGCGTTCGATAAGACTGTAAGAGTCCTTCGGGCGCCGGTTTTCAACTGCTCGAAGCTCCAACGTTACACGGTCCGTCGGCTTGCCCCCTTTCACTACGGACCATGTACGGCCATCGAGATTCCCAAGAAGACCAGGTCGACCCGCTGGCCGAACACACGAACGCCCGGCAAGAGAGCGTGGGGAAGCATCAGGACTGGATCCGCATCAATGGCACCAAACCGGGGCGCGTGCAAAGTATCCGCCTTTGATTTCGGCAACAGCAACCTGGGGGTGTCCTCGATCGAAAGCTTGCCGGGGTATAGTCCTTGCCGACATTGCAGTCTGCCATGGACCCATGGGCCGTCGGGGAACTCTGTTGCCTCGTCGTCGAAGGAGAGACGTGCATGCGACCACCGCTTCATTGGCCCGGGATGCAGAGAAGCTCCAACCAACAAGCAGAAGTTGACGGAGATTTTTGCGTCTTCCCCCGGGGACGCACCGGCTAGAGACGACAAAAGCACGGACGAGTGACTAGAGGTTTGCTAGCGCACGTACAACGGCGTATACCAAGACGACCGGGGACTGGGGACCGGCCAGGGACGTTTTACAGCGGCTCAAGAGGACTCACCCGCGTTTCTATTTTTGGCAGGTGAACGGTCCAGGGCAAGAAATAGCTATGGCCCATGGGCAAAAAGTCAGACGTTTATTTGAGCGTTTCTCTAAAGGTCCAACGTGGCAAAGTCGAGCAAAAGCCATGTCTGCGTGACGAGTCGGCTGATAGACCTTGGCCAGGGCTTCTTTTCCACAGACATTTTGCATTCATGGCATGTTTTCCCCACATTCACAAGCATACACATGCCGTACATTTCTCACCGCATGGTACAGTGCACACTCGCACCCAATGTGAGGAATCGACTCTTGCGTCGCCTCGTCTGGGGTAAGTGTTTCAGGATTCTCTAAGAAACCGGGAACCGTCAACGAACACGTGCGCGGACCCTGGTCTCTCTTTGTGCTTTGAGGGAGGGGGTCTTGCAGATTGCGCGCAGAGGACGAGCCAGGGGGGAGGATGACGCGCAGACAGAGATGAGGGCGTGAGTGCTCGGGACACATGATGGCCATGTGTCTTCAGCGTGGTAAGACGTTGCTCATTTTGTCGAGGCCGAGGCCCGAATCGACACTCTGCTCATATATCTTGTGCTCGCAAAAGGTGGCCCAGTCCCTGACAATTCAGGAAGCATCGCAAAAGAACACGAAAAGGGCCCTTCCAGTTATTCACTCATCCAGACAGCTCACCTGCCCTCGCGTCCCGGGACTACGGTGAGCTCCCTCGCACGGCCGGGCCAACCTCTCGTGGGGCGTGGATCCGGGCGGTTGGATGCATTTGCATGGAGGGCGAGCCAGGGGGAGGGGGAGGACGAAAGGCTGCCGTCGCTGCAGACATGAGACCACTTTTTCTCATCCAACCCGTCTGCTTTAACCCAGTTTGCCCAGTTGGGGGACTTGCGGACAGCCCTGCCCTTGGCTTCCTGGCTTCCCCGCGGTGGACGAGGGCTGCGACAACCATGGTTCATCGACCGCTGGGGGACCCCATTCACGGTACTGCCTTTCCAGCACCGAGTCGCCATCCCGTCCCCGGCACAGTCAGGCTCGTCAGCCCACGTCGAGATGGGAACGAGCGCGCTTTGGATATTCTCTCATCCGAGAAACCAAGACGGTCCGCTGCGCCTTGTCGCTTTGATACATGTGTCTCGCTGACGGTTGCCGACGAGCAGGCTGCGTGTGGACCGGGAAAGAACAGCGAAAGCAGCGCGGAGAAGTCATGAGCACGTCGAAACGGGATTCGTGAGTCGTTGGGCAGGTGTTTTCTGCAGCGTCATTGTGACGGTGTTCATCGACCGATGGTCCGTTGATGGCTTCTCCTCACGTATTAGTCCTCCCACCCCAAAGAACAGTCGTCCGAACCAACAACATGACTCTTCATCAAAGTGGCGGGCGATGCTACTGCGGGGAAACATCGTCCCCAAATGTCATAACCTGCAGGTCGAGCCGGTGCTCTGCACGGCGCCGAGATGAGCAAGAGCATCGAGACCATGACTAACGCCAGGGGTGAAGCGAGTCGGACGTGTGCCGCCATTGTCATCCGGCCTCGACTCTGGCTCGCCTTGGTCCGTCCGCCGCTCCGCGCAAGCAGCTTCACCATGGCAGCTGCGATACTGCAGCAAGGTAATGCCATGGTTCTGTTCAAGGGCGTGAGTCGAAGCAGACGGCACCGCGCAGTCTTCCATCAAGGCCATCGGGAGTTCCGTCACCGTCTGATATGCCGGGATCCCCTTTCCCACGACGCACCCTGTCCTGACAGCTGCAGAGCAGGAGCAGAGTCCCCGCGCGCTCACAGCGGCACGTTCCCGTTTCACTTCGGGAAGCGTACAGTACTGGAGCCGAGTTGAAGGAGTCCTCCAGGTCGGGAATACGCGCACGGGACGTACAGGCGCTGCGCGTCGCCACGTTTGCCGTCCAGACGCGCAAAGACTGACAAGGTCGCCATCGCGGCATGAGTCCAAGTCCTTTCCTCTCCGGCGCCTGAATGCCCGTCCATGCGTGGTCGTTGACGGGCCTTGCGTTTCTGGCTTCCAGGACCAACGCTCTGGCGCCGATGACATTTCCCTCCTGCGATCCAGCGACATGCTTTACGCTCCCGCACCTGACGGCTGACGGGTCCAGGCGCCTCATCCTCGCATCGATCCGTCAGCCGCCCACGGCCAGCCCTCGTCCGTTGAATCCCCCCTTCTGTTTTTAGAAAACGGGGGGTTAAACGGCCCATGGCTCACCGGCCTCGACTTCGGACTCTGTACATGGACGCGCCGTCAGCACCGGACAGGCCGGAGGACGCAAAATCCATCCACCATGAATCAAACGTCTTGGGTAAAAGGGCGAGGCGAGAGCCGCTGTGCTCTTCCGGGCCCAGACGGTCGACTGCGCGCGCTCGCGTAGATGCTCGACGTGCAGATACTCCCGCGTCGCGGGGGGGGGGCATTTCGTCAGGCGGCATGGTGGAGTCGCATTGCCCCCAAAACGGTGGATGATCGTGCTGCTTTGCGTAGAGATTGGCTTGTTTGTGCCTTCACCCTCTAGATGCCCATCTTTCTATCGGAGCTCTGACTGGATTCGGCCGCTGCCTCAAGAGGAAATGGCCTCTCCGTGCTTTCCGCGCGGACACGGTCGATGTATGACGGGCCTGCGTAGTGGCATGTAGACGGGGGCTACTCCTGCGAGTCCTCGCGCAGCTGTGGTATACCCAGGGGACGTCCAGGTAAAGGTGGACTCGACGCTTAAACAATCTCGTTATCAGCATGTAGTCCTACAGACTAGACGGGTCATGACATCACATTCATCGCGCCTCGACATCCATCATGGTGTCTCCATCTGCTCAAAGTTCCGTGAATTGGTATGCATAAAACAATTGTTCGAATCGAACCTGTCAAGTCCCGCCTGCGCGCGTCCTGATACCTCGCCAGGACTCCGTCGTCCTATCCCCCCCGCCTCGGCCCGGCCGTCCACCAGATAGTGTCGTGATCAAGAAAGCCGCTCGCTGCCGCTGCGTGTCGACGGTCAAAAAGAGCGGCATGTTTTGGAGAAAGCGAAGAATAAAGTTGGTTGAAGAGAAGGTCGTTAGGGGTTAATAATATATAGTATAGACAGGGAATGCCATGGTGCGTTGCGCCGGAATGTGGAAAAGAAGGGTCGTCGGCCCGTAGGCGGAGAAGTAAGAGTGAAAAGGGCGGGGAAAGCTGAGAGGATGGACGATCGCATCGACAAAGGCCGAGGTGTTGAAGAATGGCTGCTCAGATCCAGCCTCTGTAGCCCAGCCTCTGAGTTGATACAATGGCTAGATGAGAGAGTAGGCCACGGGGTGAGGCCGTTGTTAGACCTCTTGGCCCTCTTCTTCTTCCCAGAACTGAAGGCCGCCGTCAATCTGCAGGGCATCTCGAACCCATTGCTGCTCAGACACCTTCTCGACACTCCATCGGCTGCGCGCACGCTTGAGCAGGCCTTCGGTGATCTCCATGGCGCCTAGGAGGCCCTTTTCCTCAAATTTGGCTAGATTGGCCTCGTGATCGCCGTCTTCTCCGGCGTACTCGACCCAGCACCATTCGACTCTGGCAATTCGATGGCTGGTGCGGCTGCGCATCCTATGCGCATCGCTCATGCCTGGGTGAGGGTCGAACGGCAGACGGGCTTCTAGGAGGGCATAGAGTAGGACTCCAAGAGACCAAGCGTCGATGGCGCGTCCGTCGTAAGGCTGGCCCATGATAACTTCGGGCGCAGCGTAGTCGTCGGATCCGCACCTCGTCTCGAGCTTCTCGTCATCGGCAATGCGGCGTGACAGTCCAAGATCGGTGAGGGTGACAATCGAGTGCGGGAACGACGTCCAGTCCTGCTTTGGATTGGCGAGTTCTGCTGGGCTCAGGTTGACGAGAACATCTGACAATTGCGTACGTTAGTCTGGCTGATGCCGCGAAGCTGGTACTCAGTGGTAGGGCACTTACTCTCAAGCTTGATATCGCGATGGACAATTCTCCTTTCGTGCAAGTAGCGCACGGCGCCAATCAGCTCCGCGAATAATCTCCTCAGCAGTGATGAGCTCAGGACCTTGCGATGAGTCGTGGCCACGTCGAATAGGTCGCCTCCAGGTGAGTAACTCAGCACGAGGATAGCTCTGGTGGGCTCTATATTCCACGCCTTGAGGTTGACTAAAGACGGATGGTGTATACTTCGCATGATTTCCAGCTCGCGCTTCAAGCTCATTTCGACGCGTTCTTCCGACGCGCCACC
Organism: Hirsutella minnesotensis 3608; assembly: GCA_000956045.1. Classification (NCBI taxonomy): domain Eukaryota; kingdom Fungi; phylum Ascomycota; class Sordariomycetes; order Hypocreales; family Ophiocordycipitaceae; genus Hirsutella; species Hirsutella minnesotensis. Next base: position 613,967 of record KQ030506.1, on the reverse strand, counting down.
TCGCGGGCCATGTTCGCATACTTTGATGGCAACAAGCTTCTTGCGCTCAACACCGCAATCGGTCACTGGAGTCATCGGCCCTGTTAGCGCATGCTCGCCTGCGTCGCTGTCAGGCACTGTCTGACTCGTCGCCAGAATGACGCGGCTGAAAGTGCCCTGGCCCAAGAAGGCAATGGCCCTCCAGCGCCGCATCTTCCCATCGAATCGCGCGCGCGCATCGAAGTATTCATAGGCCGGATCTCGGGGCTTGCTGCCATCGCTAGAGTCTCTCGAGGACTCGCTGGGTGGGGGAGTAGGAGGCTGAGCAACAGTTGGCGTTAGACCTCGCGACTCGGCGAAATTGAGCTCTCTCCGCATCTGCGCCTCGTTGTCGGCGGTCCCCATCTTCTGATGCGTTCCGGAGACTGTCACAGGCCTCTTGGGCCCAGAAACAGAGTCCGGTATATATTCGCTGACGCTGCGATTCCGCGTATGGGGCGTGGGAGCGGACGCTGCGGGGGGTGGCGGCTGTTGGTGTTGCGGATGCGACTGCAAATTGTGAGAGGCCGTGGACGTCTCATTTTTATTGTCCATCGAGGTATATATCTTGCGTTTAGGGGCATTTGCAGCGGCCGATTCAAGCGACTCGCCATTATTTGTAACAAGCACAGAGACTTGACCTAGGCCAGCCGCCCTGGCTCGCACGAGCGGCGGTGACGCGGCGCCGACGGTGAGTTGCCTCCAGGGGCCAGGGGAGTCGCTGGAAAGGAGGGGGCTTGGGAGAGGTGTCATATCGCCCATGGCTGTGATGACGGGGCTTGGAAAGACACTGCTACCACCTCCAGCAGAGACATATCCGTGAGCGACGGAGGACCTGAGGCTCGGGGTTCTCGATATGGGCTGCAGGTTGCCATTGGACGTCTTTTTCGTCACTGCTCGGGATGTGGAGAGGCTGCCATTGCCGCTGATGGAGCCGCGACGAGCGAGCACGGGGGTTGCGAGGTTCGACAACGAGGACTCGGTTATGATACGAAGCGGTGCCACAGGACTGTGACGAGATCCGTCCGCAGGAAAGGGCGAGGCTGTGTCGGCATCGCCATTGTTGCAATGAGCGTGCGGCAATCGAGCAGGTCGCGCGACTGTACCCGTTTCGCGATGGGCTGAGGGGGGGCCGTCTCTGGCGGTGCTGTCGGAATTATCGGTAAGGCTAGCAGAGGGGCCGTAGCATGTCTCCTTGATGGCGGGCGGCGAGGGCTTGTCGCCCATTGTGGGAGGCAGGAAGGTGGTGAAGACGAGGGCGGGTCGAAGAGTGGAGTGCTGCGCGTTCCCAGCCGCCGGAGTTTGAGGAACGACTCGACACGATCCAGGAAGCCCGTACGGCGAGACCTGCTTCGGACGAGCAGGCCAAAGAGTTGAGCGGCGCGGTGAGGCTCCTCTATAACGAGGACATGGGAGCGGTGTTGTGCCGGGGCGAAGGCGACGGCGGCGGCGAAGGAGGAGGCGGCGGTGGTTGCTGAAGCGGCGAATTCGAGAGTGTGAGCGAGGCGATGAAAAGTATCGACGTCGGCTAGACGGCTCGTGGTCCTGGTGTTGCGATGAATCGGTGCGAGGCGGCAAAGTGCGATGCGACGCCGTGGACGAGGTGAAGCGAGGCGAGGATGAAGAGAAGGGAAATGAGGTGAGGTCGAAATGGAGCGGGAGCGGCCAGCCGCCATTGGTCGGCCACGAGGTAGCGTGCCGGCTCCCTTGTTGGATGACTCGGGTGGAGTCGGCGTCTGTATCGGTACAAGACTGGGCAGACCAGGGACGTCTTTGATGAGTATTGCATTAGTCGGTCTATCAGCGAAACGCTACATGAAGTGGCCCTTGACGAGAGGTGCATCAAGTAGCGATACAGCCGGCTACTTTTCACGCTTGTTGACACATCCATGAGCCTCCGTCCGTCTCGAACTCAATCACCATGTCAAGGACTCAAGGTTCGGCCCCTATCGCCTCTGCAACCTTGGGTCATGATATTATGGACACCCTACGGCTCTCCTCTGTTTCTGCGTCTCTTTCTTTGGCGGCTTTCTTGTCATTAAGTCGTCGGGTATTCGCATGGATGCAACAAGCATCTACATTCTTTCCAGAATGGTCCCGCAATCCCGATTCCTGAGCCAGCGCAGAAACGGTACTTGCAGAACAGTACTTGCAGACTCGCAGTACCTGTGCAGCGCTAGCGGGATGGCTCAGTGGATTGCCCCGCTAGGCCACGGCTTTGCGGAGCCATTGGAAGAGCAAGAGATGGTTGACGTGATGGTGCCTCGACCAGAGAGTTGCGAGCGCCGCTAAAACAAAAATGACGCTTCATGCCCAACCCAAGATTGCAGGTTGCAATGTGGCCAGAAACCGATGGAGCAGTTCTTGGTGCTAGGCATGCAGCCGCGGCCGTCTAGTCGTCGACGTCGAGGCCACGGGGGCAAAAGAATGGTCGGGGAGATGAAGCGGGAAATTGCCTTGAGCGCTTGCACCCGCTCCATCAGGCATCCCGTGCGGGTCGAATGCAACGTGATTGTCTGCCTCAGGCCTCGCCTTATCCCGTCTGTTATGGGCGAGGGTATGGGCCAAAATACAGTAACTTGGAGTAAGTCTCGGGATGTCTTACCGGCTCCGAGACCCCTGGCTCGCTTGGCCATGGGAATCAAACTGGTCCAGTCCACAACAAAAACCAGGGTCAACAGGGCAAGAAATCAATCACTCCAACCAGCGTGAGTTTTGGTTGCAGTGGAGTCGATGCCAATCTCGGAGATGAGACAATGTCTGCGGCATGCATGCCCACATGGGAAGGAGGACCAGGGCGCAATGCTCCAGATGCGCATCCGTCTTCATCTTGGCGATTGCAGATGAATTCTGATGCATAAGTTTTCCATGTCTGCCAATTGTCTACCTACTTTTCGCCTGTACGTACCGTGTCTAGGCAGGTATTCCAGGGCCGAATGCAGGGCCTTCTGCTTCCCGGCTGTCGACCCACTTCCCGGCCGGGGTTCCGCGTGGCTGCCGTCCCGGATGCTCCGTGCGCTGCGCATCCCCGTCGCCCGAGCGGATGCCGCCCCGAGTGGAATGTCAACGGCGCTGTCCGATACCAAATCTTGTGAAATCTCCCCTTGAGCGCCTGGCAACTGGACCCTGGAATTACGGAAATGCCCACCGGCCTCCAGGTGCTGCATCTCGCTAATTGCTCTCCAAGGGTGGTCATGCTCCCATGATTGGCACTCACGTGCCTGCATACGGTGAGCCAGCCACTTGCAACATGCCGTGTCCGTGGTCCCCGCGGTGACCCCCAGGGTCCATGTCTCTATGATTGACCGGCTAACATCGGTGCTGCCGCCTCGTTCCTCTCTTCCATCTGATGCTCCGCCATGCGACACTCTGGACACTGCACCTTGATTCCCGCGCCAAACCAGGACACTGCAGACTGCCATAGCTGACCTTCAGTGCCGCCCCATGATGCCGTGTCTATCTGGGTAAGACGCGACGACCAGTACCCTTTCCGCGTAGGGCGGTATTTGGCACAGTCGACGCAAAGATTGCTGGCTCGGCTGAGTCGGCCTTGTTTGTCCCTTGGGCGGAACCTCTTGAGAATATCTTGGAGTATTCCGCACTCGCACTGGTCCTCGCGCGACGCCGTCACTCGGCCATTATGCCGGAAAGCTCGATGAGCGCTGGGTTTCGGCGCTTCCAGATGGCACAAGGTAGAGGCGCGGAGCAGCGCCTTGCACGACACTGCGAGCATAATGCGGTCGGCGACGTGGGCCTGAAGAAAACACATGGACAATCTCTCCTGGGGCAGTGCGAGGAGCTTTGAAGACGCATCACCAACATCGGCTGTAAGCTGGGTGCAATGTTAGCCCGTTTTGGCCTCTTGTTGTGTGACGAGATTCGCTCACATCGCCAGGGGCTTTGAATTTCACGAGAGAATGACACTGGCCCTCCTCGACTTGTAGTCGGGCTTTGGAGCGCAACAGAGGGGCCATGCCATAGATAGAATAGTAGCACGTCGTGCGACCTGCGGTTTGTCGATTAATCTGTGTTTTGCAGCCGCCGTCCAGGCATTTTTACTGAGCAGTAGAAGCCAAAATGGCTTCGAGAGGCCATGTCCAGGGTAAGCAGTGACGCTCTCATCCGTCGTTTCGTCACGGCCGTCATGGATCCAATTATACAACGTCTGATTGGTCATTCCTCAGATTAGCCCCACACACTCAAGCCCACGGACCAGACACTTTAATTGATGTGCAAGAGACGCGACGCGTGACATCGTCGCGTCTTCCGCCGACGCCCTAACCTCCAAGAAACCATCGCCAACCATCGCCAGCTGCAGACTGTCGGCAGAAAAGCACTCGCATCGACTCTCACGGCATCACAGAACAAGGCTGACAACTCAAAATGCTACGACACGATCATAATCGCGTCGATACCAAAAGACGTCCCGTCATCGACCACCGCAAGAAACAGTTCGCGACACCACAGTTCAAGGACGTCGAATATCCGTACCGCCTCAACTTTTACATAGACCCCCCGACTTCCGACATTACTCTCGAGCAGTTTGAACAATGGGCCATTGACCGATTGCGAGGTAATATCGTCCTTCCAGACATGTGTGACGACGCGCGCTGATGGCCCTCTCGCAGTCTTGGCTGAGCTGGAGTCGAGCACTCATCGCAACAGGACACCAGCCGAGACAGCCGCCCACATGAAGCCCATTCTCGAAAAATATCTACCCCTCGACACCAACAGTTCCGCCTCGAGTAAGCTTTTCGCGCAGCGGCAAAAGGACCACTACAGCCACTTTATCCTGCGGCTGGCCTTTGCCTCGACCGAGGACCTGCGCGCTCGCTTTATTCGCTACGAGACGATGCTCTTTCGCATGCGATTCAACAGTGATGACCTCAACGAGCGTTCGGCCTTTGTGTCGAGTCTCGATCTCGACTGGTGGGATCCCGTCACCGAGGACGAGAGGCAAAAGTACGCCGCGGAGCTCATGGCCATGTTAGGCCCCAAAAAGACGAGTCCAGAGGACGACACCTGGTTCAAAGTGGATTGGGAGCGGGTGCCAGACCTCGTGGAGCAGCGTCGTGTGTTCCTTCGGGCGGGCAAGGCGTTTGTGCCGGGCAGGGAACAGTCGAGCATGGTGGTGGCCGACTTTGAGTCTCGACTCGAGAAGCAACTCCAGGTAAGCCAGGAAACAACTATCGCGATGAGGAGAAATGGAGTTGACAAGATGTGTGACTGGAACAGCTGACGGCGCGTGCTTTACCACGGCTCGACGAGGACGACCGACTCACACCAATCTTGAATCATCTGTCCAAAAACTTCATTTCGCCCCATGCGGCCTACTCGTCGGATATGGCGGCGCCGACTGGAGCGCAAATGACGGCGTCGAGCGTGGACAGGCTCTCGCAGCACTTTCCAGCGTGCATGTCCAGCCTACACCGTACGCTGCGGCGTGATGGGCATCTCAAGCACTTTGGACGGCTGCAGTACACACTCTTCCTCAAGGGCGCGGGGCTACAACTCGACGAAGCCCTGGTTTTCTGGCGCAGCGGGTTTCACAAGATGACGGACGACACGTTCAACAAGGAATACAAGTACAACGTGCGGCACGCGTACGGTGATGTTGGCGGCGACTCGAACCGGCGCGGCAACGGCTACAGCCCCTTTAGCTGCGACAGGATCATGCATGAGCCAGCTCCCGGGGCCGGCCAGACACACGGGTGTCCGTACAGAAACTTTGACATGGATAATCTATCGGGGCTGCTCCACGACATGGGCGTTACCGACAGGTCGGTGCTGCAGGCAGTCAAGGAGGACAAGGACAGGACAAGGTATCACATGGCATGCAATCGGTAAGTCTTGGATGCACGTGCTTCGCCAAGGACCGCTTTTCTGACGTCTACCAGCGTATTCGAGCACATGCACAAGAACGAGATCAAGAGGGCCAAGGACGAGGGCATCATGACGGCGGTGCAGCTCGACACAATCAGCCATCCAAACGAGTACTACAAGCGGAGCGTCACCCTCAAGAACCTGGACAAGGACAGCGACGTCAAGATGGAGGAGAGCTAAGCCGCGACGAGCCGCGACGACGGGGACATGAATTCACAAGAGGGCGATTGCGTTGCACAGTCAGCGTCGCAACGAAAAGGGTCGCCTTGCATGGGTACGACCTGGAGAGAATCACGGGGCATTTGGGCCGGCGTTTTGGGGTTTGGCTACTTGGTACGCATCTTGCTTGGGACCCGCCGCATCACCAGATGGGCTCGCCGCGTCTTGGGTTGTTGAAGTGCAGATCTGCAGACGACGAGCAATCGAAGATGATTATTTATGACGATCTACAGAATGACCGAGGTGTCGAGACACGCCGGCAGGGTACAGGGCAGCGTCCGAGTTCCGACGCCCTGGAGCATGTCTGCATTGTGGCACCACGTGCTTCTTTAGCCCGAACAATAGGCTGCACCATCTCGATGGCCCGGAGAGGAATGCACCGCTTAAGGGTCTCATCGGGGCCATCGACCACTGCGACGGGGACTGCGCCGATGGGCACCGCAGGCGCGCGATCCAGCGGCACGCTCGCCGTGTTCTCATCAAGATGTCGTCCGCGAACCCCGGCGAGACATTTGCCTACACGGGTTTTGTTTGGAGAAAGGAGGACGCTTCGGTGTGCACGTGGCGTGCTCGTCATCAAGAACCTAGGCTGGATCCTGGAAACACACGACGCCGAGCGAGAGGTGTAAAAGTGCAGTGATGAAGCCGAGCTCCGTTTAATTGCATGTCCACCGCATACGCCCCCTCGTTCTCTCCCCTAGACTTGATGCCGCCCCCCATTTGTGAGACCCTGCGTCTCGGGTATGTATGGGCGTCGCGTCGGGGGGCTGGACGATGGCTTGCGGGTGTGACGTTCAAGTTCCGCGTGAAAGACTGCCTAACCAACGGTCTTTGTGCTCTCTACTTTTTATCGTTGACGGTTTTGACGGTTTTGCCTTGGCTTGCGTCTCTGAAGTGCGTGCATCGCGAGACGCTGCGTCTCGGCAGAGCAGAGGGGCAGAGGAGAGGGGGCGTGGTGATGGCGAGGACGAAAAAGGAAAACAACGACAAAGGGCGGGATGTAACCAGCCCAATTTGGCAGCTAGGTGACTTGCAGTACGTGCGCTGCATTCATGTACGTCGAGCACACCAAGCTGGGCAATGAGGTCAGCCTGTACTGTAAAATGTGATGGGGGGATTATTAGCGGCATTCGGTGCGGCATGACGACATGTTCGCCGAGACAATGTGGGGGAGTGCGTTGGGTTGTCTCGCGGATGCAGACGACGACGAGGGCTCATTCGCCAACACGCGCGTCTCGCTCCTCTCCCCGAGTGGCTGCCGTGATATCAGATGCCGGGAAGGAGATGCGTTTTGGTGCGCGCTGCATGCGTCCTGTCTGTGCATGTACGTGTGCCTCGTTCATGCGGCGTGCGCGGGCGGGCGAGTACGAGGCGAGTGGCGAACGAGGGAGAGGAAAAATGGGTGAAGAGAGGGATGGGTTGGGCCAGTGGGAGAATATCCCGAGCGCCCGTGTCGGCTGGTGCTGTGCTTGGCTTGTGGCAGAAATGGTAGAGGACGGCATTCGTCTCGCAAGGGCTAGTGTATCTGTTGCAGAGCACCGGTCGCTTTCTTGGCCTGCATGTACGGGACATCTTGATGCTTTCGCTGCGCCCGAGTGGCCAGCCGTTGAACAAGTATGTGAACAACTTCACGTATGTAGGCCCCTTGGGTGCCGTACTGAAAGGCATGTACCTCGCCGTGCCCCGGACCAAAGCATGACGGCCCCGCTCTTGACCGAGCAGTCCCGGGGCACCTCCGCACCTCCGCACACCCATCCGGTCCCCGGCTCGAGGCGGTGAGGTCAGGCGGCCAAGAAGCCTTATGCAACTTTGAATACAAGAAGCAAAACCATGACCAAATCCATCAATCAGAGAGGCCTACGCGCGCGCCAACGACTGCCGGCGCGCTAGAGAAGATGTAAAAAAAGCGTCAAGTTAAAAACGGACATGCATACGTGCGCGGCATGCATGCCCGGGAGGCAGAGACGCTGAGCGTGCAAACACGCCCGACAGGCAAACGAGCGTTGGCGCGGGGGTCTCACGGAAGACTCGTGACCCTCGTCCTGCGTAGCCGGAGCCTGCGCACGGCGTCCCGGTCCTCGTCTTCACTCCACGCCGACAGTCTCGGATTGACTCGTTAACCTCGTCATGATGGCAAGCGTTGGCGTAAATACTCTGCTCGGGGTTTCTCATGGACACGCATGACCTCGTATGCCGCACGTGACGGGCCTTGACTCTCCCTGCTCGACTTACATGCAGCATCAGCGGTTGGGAAAAAACGACGACATGGCCGTGTGCTTGATGCCATGCACACAAGCGATGCGTATTCGTGCGCGCGTACTGACAAGAGGCAAGGGACACGTCCCGTGCGGCGCGGGCGCAGCGTGACCCGGGGCGCCAAGCACGAACCTGCCCATATCGCCTTCTCTCGTACCTTGTCCTTGGTGAAGAAAGATGGACAAAGATGGACAGGGAGAAAGCCAGGCCGTCGAGGCTTGCCGCGTGGCTTGCGATGCGCCGCCGCGGGGGAGCGTGTCAGACGCCAGCCAGCCGCCTGTACGAGAATGTGTATCCCGCGCTGCAGGCCATACGAGCGGCGCGGCTGCTCAGAAACGGCAGTCGTGGGGAGAAGAGTAGACGGTGCCGGGGGAGCGTGTCTTGCCTTGTTTCCTCGTCCGACGGTGAGCCGCGGGTTAGGGCAAGGAAACGTCCAACTGCGTCGGCTCGGCAGCATGCGGGTAAGACGCTGGTGTCATGATGCATATCGATTTCACGTACCGCACGCACGCATTTCCTCACATCACTTGGTCTGCGTGGTGTACGCCAAGTGCCTGCCGACTGGGGCGGACCCAGCCGGGCCGGACGCCGTGACGTGCCGGTCCCCGCCTCCTCCGGTCTTCCTCCCGGTCCCATCGCCGGATCGACGGAGCCGCCCGGTAAAAATGCACCGCAGCGTACCCGTCAGTCCAACGGCGGCGTGCACTTGTCCGGCCCTCGGGGACCTGGAATGCGAAGCCATCTGGGTGTCATTTGCTGGCTGTCCACGCAGGTCGCCAGCCGTCTAGACCTGCGGATGAGGCACGTCAGCTCAAGGTGCCGAAGTCTAGCTTCACCCGGGGAAGAAAGCATCAAACACCATGGCCGCTTACCCATTCAGAGAGCTCGTCTCCTCGCCGTCCGCCTCTCGGGCCCTCTCTGGCCCGCCGTCGAAACAGCCGGACTCCCCCCACCGATCACGCCGACAGCCCCGGGGAGAGGCCCGAGTTACGCAGCTGTTCGCCACGCCCTGGGCGAGAGAACAATAAGACACACGGCCGTTTTGGCAGGACCCTTTTTTTCTCTCTTCGTCCCTTCGCTAGCCGAGACCCTGAATTTCCCGCGACACCCTCGCTTCTCCTCGCAACGGCTCCCGCTTCCTGGGGATGCCATTGGCGGGCAGTTGCGGCGACATCTGCCGCTCGGCCCTCTCTCTGTCCCAGTGTGCCTTGCATTCGCCACGGACCATGCTCGATGCTTCAACGCCGGTGCCATTTTGAGCACTGGCCGTCGCGGGGGAAGCCGGATGCCGGGCTGCTCCCTTGGACCCCGGACAAGGGACTGGGGATGCTCGTCGACGCTTCAGCTGGATGGCATTGCTGGCCGTGCACCGCGCCTCGACTCTGCTGGCCCGTCCATCGTCCCATTGTTGCATCTAGTCTGTCGAGATGAAATCTGCTCACAAGGCGTACGTTGCATCCGGGGACACGAACGCATCGCCAAGCCAGATCAGACGCGCGCGCGCACCTCGTCCCTGACAGCCGTCGAGTGTCCGTGTCTCGATCCCGTGTCTCGACCTCGACGCCCCCATGTCCGCCTATACCCGCCACGGCTTGAAATAGCAAATCAAAAAAAATAGTCGATGCATCGACGGGCTGGGCATTGAAATGGGTCTCGAGGGCCATCTCCAAGCCCGCAGTCTCGGTCGCGACAAAGCGTCGGACTCTTTGCCACCCGCGTTCTCGAGTGTTCTCGACCCTTTTTCCCCTTGGCCCGTCGCCCCGTCTCCCTTTCCCCATGCCACCTCGCGCCTCGTATTCCCGGCAGCGCCGCCATTGTCTTCCTTACGTGCACCCATATACGTCCGTAAATACGAATGCTGTATCCAGATACGAACCGCAGCCCACGTGGGAGAAGCGGCAGTCGACTGTGCATTCACCGTGCCCGCTGTATCCACGCCGGCTTTACAGCATGCGTGCCGTTGCATAAAACCGCTGTAGAGATTCGCGCCGCATGCGAGGACATCAATCGGCGCGCAATCATGGGGAAACCAGTAGCAAAGCGCACAACACGAGCGTCAAGTCCTCCTTTGGAAAGATGCCGAAAGTCAATAAACAAGCCCCCCTTCAGACGAGTCACGCCGCTCCAGCGCGCATGGGCAACAAGTAACAGCCAAAAAAAAACCCCGTCCCGTCAAACCAGGGCCCTTGTTCGCAAGTGCAAAGTCTAGGCGGGTATCGAAGAAAAGGCCTTGCCAGGCCCGCCCAGTAGTGGGCTGGCCAGGAGGAGCAAAATAAAGCACCCTCTCTCCACCTGCGGGACCCACACCAACAGAAGTCGCACCCCTCTCTCCTGCTCCTGGGACCGCCTCGCTCGCTGTCCTCGCAGGCCTAAGCGCTTTTGCCAGAAGCCGTGACGTGACGCTGGGTACCGGTACTTGCTAGCATATGTGCTTGGCGTCGCATGCCCGTGATGCCTCGAGGAGCCCAGGGATTGTCGCGAGAGCTCGACTGCGCACCAAGGGATCCCTTGCGCGTCGGCTTGCAAATGCACTTGATGTTTTGAATCAACGCAGATACCAGTCATATGCCATGGGTCCGTCGAGCCTACAGTATGAGTCAATGGCCTCGGCCGAGTTTGCAACCACTCCCTTGTTTGCTGGCAGGTCGACCTGAATGTACCGGTACAAAATACTCGTCAAGTTACAGAATCTGGCAACCTGCAAGTCATTACAGCCCATCACCACCTATTCATCCATCGTATCCAAGTGCGCACAAGACAAGCACGTGTAGTACAAACTTCATCACTCAATTGAAGCAAGTTGAGAAATCTCGTCTTTTCTTGGATCAGACTACACTACTCTGGTCCTTTACTATTTTCACGCCTCTCGGGCAAAATCTCAACCCAATCTCCCAGTCTCCATCCTCAGCTTCCCACTCCATTGCCGTGGCTCCACATCTCGCCGGCTGCGGTGGCTATGTTGCTGCCGACGACCAGGATGCAGCCTGCGCGCACATGGATAAGGTTGCAACCCCTGAAATACCGACTGCCAAAGTGGCCTACAGCCACCCGCAGCGTCCCGGAAGGCTTCCGGCTCTCTCGCAAGTTGCACTGTTGCGCCGTGTCCTCACCCAACAGCCGGAATGCAGTCTTTCCAATGCCGATTGGGCAATGTTACCAGATGCACCCGCCGGCTCCAAATGTGCTGGCTGTGGCTGTTCCCTGCGCAAGATGAAAAAGATTGGCGCAAAGGACATGCCACAAACGTAGTGGGTAGTGGCGGGGCTGTTCGGGTATAACGCTGTCGATGCACGACGCATATCCGTTATGCCGACATGAATAGCGGTGCTTGGCTGAGTCGTGTCCCAGTTCCCTTGGACAAACGACCATGGGAGCCCCGGCAAAGGCACCGTGGATGGGCGCTACCCAAGATGTTGAGCGATAAAGGGAACTTCGTCAGTGGAAATGGTGTGAGATCAAAGTCGTAGCCATGGCCTCGCATCATCAGCATCAACCGCCGTCTTTTGTGGACGCCGTTGTGCATGTGCGTGATTGGCTTGAATCGCGCACAGGATCCTACATCCTGTTGCATATTGCGTTGGTGCTGTTAATCGCCATCAGCGACTTATGTGTTCGTGTGCCCGGCACAGGAGCTCAAAGGAGCAAGTCGACTGCCTTGAGCGCACCGGTGCCACTCATCGCCGTTGCAAGCAGTATGTTGCTCGTCTCCGAGGGGTATCATGATTTTGCATCGCTAAAAAGAGCATCATATCCCATGGTAGAGATGATCGTGATTCGTTATAGACTGATAAAAGGTCGAGTCGTCAAAATAGCCATCTAGGCTCGCAAGTCGTCTTGGCTTATTTACTTGTAGCCGACCATCTTGGCGCACCGCGAGCAGTAGTAGAGGTTGTGAGCGATGCGGACCATGCCCATGGTGGCAATGTCGTCTGTGGAAGTGGTCTCGACGGCACGGGCGCAGCGCATGCAGCGCAGGACCTCAATCGAGGCAATGGACCGTCTTGGAGTTGAAGGCATGTCGTGACGGTAGCTGGAGATGGAGGAAGCAGAGGATGTGGAGAGGTCGGTGTCGGACGACGACGATGAAGACGAAGACCCGATATGATTGCTGGGCATCGTGTAGAAGCTCGTCGAGCTTTGCAGGGGCATGTAGACTTTCTGTGAGTCGACGAGGTCTCCGAGGTGTCGATGGAGGTCGATGGGCGAGTCGGATGACGTGAAGACAAGGCAAGTGCTCGCCGAGGCAGGTAGTGGGATGTTTGCGAGTGGTTGTTCTTGTTCCTGTCGATGATGGGCGAGGGGCTGTCTTGGAACAAGTTTCGAGGGCTGCGTGGCTGGGAGCCGATATATGTATAAACGTGCTGCCCAAGGAAAAGGTGAATGGGCACTGAGGAGGAGCAGGAGGAGAAACAGGTGGAGAGTGGATTCTTTTGAATGGTGAAGCACGGCGAGGACAGGACGGGGCCGCAGAGGGGGGCGTGTGAGGAAGGGATTGGCCTGCTTAAAAGGCGTGCGTCGGAGAGCCGGCCGGAAGGGAGGGAACGATGCTGCCTGCCCAAGGCCGTTTCGCACTGCCAGTTAGTGCCCAGCGAGTGAGTCTGCTTAGCACGGCTGTGGTGGCAGGCATGGATGCGCAGGCATGGGGCACGCCCACGCTAGGGGGGTGGATGGCTTGATCGGCCGATGGGGGGCGGGCTTTTCGATGTACTGTACCTGGATCGTCTTGCGAGAGAGGGGGAGGGGAAGGCGCGCCAACTGTGCGTGTGCGTGTGCGCGGGTGCCAGGTGAGAGAGTTGAGCGAGCGAGCCAAGCCCTAGGGGGGGTGTGCGCCAGCGCCCGCAGCACGCTCCTGGGAACCCTGGCAGCCCTGGCTTCCCAAAGGGCGTCGCGTTATGAAGGACTCATGAGTCTTGGCAGGTTGGGCAGCGGGCTCGATGCATGTATCGGGACGAAGGCGCGTGCTCTACCAGTCTACCTGGGACCATACTGTGCCATAACCTGCTGCACGGCACTTTGTCTCCCCTTTTAAGGTCAATTTGTTCGATTTGCCCCAAAGTCTACCGATCACCAGCGCAACTGCACACCAATCAATGGTAACAAGCTACGACGACAAACACTCTGGCCAGCGGCGCATCGGAGATCTCTGGCACAGATGATATCCCAATGCCATGGCTACTCCCAAACATGGTCGGCAGCCAGGCACAGGGCAGATTGCAGTCGTCAAGCTCACAAAGGTGCTCCGTGGACGGCAAGAATGCCATCTGGGTGTCCAATCTCTGTCGATGGCTGCTTGGTCCCCCGAGGGCATTGTATTTAGGTTACTGGCCAGTACCAAACAGGCAAGGCACCATCAGTCCAAAATACCTCTGGATCGAGCCGGCGCACTGCGGCAAGCTACAGTAGCAATACGCGCGTAGGCAGTCGCTATTCGCTCTATTGTACTGTACCCCAAGGTAGTACCCTACGGTAAGGACACGCCAAGTTACCTTGGCCCCCGGTCGCTTAGTTGTTTTGACCCTCCACGGCCTCCGCGGCCAGCTGTTCCGTTTCATCGAGCAGGGTCTTTTCGGGATGCCCCGGGCAGGCGCAGGCGATGCGATGGTTATCAAGCACATGCGGCGCACGACTCCGACGAGCCAACAGCTCGACAGGACGATGCCGCCCGACTCAGGTTACGTGTGAGCAGATACTGTAGTCATGAATTGTCAACAAGCCATGGCAGCGCTGCATCGCGAAATAGATGGAAAGGGAAAAAAATAAGGGTCCTTCCAACTGCTCCGTGTTACAGCCTACAGCAGGCACGCCGGCAATATCCTGGAAAGGTTATTCGGAGACACCTAACCGCAGTTCTTCCCTGCCACAAAGCCAAGTACCCAGATGCCCACAGTTGCGCATGCGGCTGTACCCAACAACTCGCGGCCGCGTGGATTCTGCGGGTCGAGCGGGCCCCAGAGGGTCGTGCTGTAGCATCCAGCTGTACTGTACGTGAGTTCCAGCTCGCTTTCGAACTCGGACAGGGAAACGAGGCGGCATCAGGGAACGGCCAAAGCTTGTTGCTCCGTGCCCAAATCGTTAGTCTAGACCTCTCGTGGCTGAGGTGGGCTTGGATGCTGCGGATTGCTAATTGCCTCGGAGGTCCGGAGTAGCTCTGCCCTCCGATGGACGCCGTCCGATCCGCCCTCCGCCGGTAATCCGCTCAAGGCCAGACTTGGAGAGAGGCGGCATCGTACGTCGGCAGTCCATCTGGGTCATTGTCAAGTCCGCAGAGGCCAGGTTTCGTTTCGCGCGCAGGGCATGATCCTGGCTCGCCGTGTAGCCCGCCGCTGTTTCGAGGCATTTTACCTGCGTTTTCGATGAAACCCGCCGGGATACGCAGAGGGCGACGACGGCTGAAGGACTAATTGATGAGCCAAAACAGTGGGGCTCATGCTTGACGATCCCGACCCCTGTGTTCTTTGGTCTTGGTTCATCGACCTTCAAGACATTGTGTGGTGTTTTGGCCCGACTGCCCATCACCATCGCTGGGCGGGCTTGCAATCGACAAGACAAAAGGCATCTTTCTGGGTCACCACACTCGCGGCTCAGCCAAATGCATATCGCCCTCGGTTCCCTGGTCACTGGGTCCTCATGCGCCGTAGGTTCATCGCCCGGTTTGCGCCGTAGTCGCTTACGTTGATGACGACGGCAGCACCCTGTGTCGACAGCAATGAGGCTCTGGACATGAAAGATGACGCCCGAGATACTGGTTGCGTGGCAGTCGCGTGATGCGGCGTCACGATGCGCAAAGGTGACGGGTAAACAGACGGAGCATGGGCAGGCAGCAGCCCATACGAGAACCGATGAGTGGCTAGACTCTGCTGCACGCTGCGCACGAGGCGATGCCATGATGCCAATCGTCCTGTCCTCGAGGTACATACATGTCGACGTGCTGCTGCCGGATATAAGCCAGGGTCTGGCGCCGGACTCGTCAGAGTGGTGCACCCTGGGAGCCATCGGGCTTACATGGCTCGGCGGAGGAGCGCCGAGAGTTTCGAGGTGATTAGGTGTCACTTGGCGCCAAATGGCCCGGGCGTCCATTCAGTGGCCGCGTGAGCTTACCACCCAAGCCTCTGGATAACTTGGGCTTCGCAGGCCGGAATGTGTCTGATGAGGCGTTGCGTGCCTCGGGGCCGAGGGCTCTCGTAAGGCCATGAGGGGCTCGGCGGCTTCGGTGCCGGGAGCCACGGCCGGCGACGCAGATGAGTCACGGCGGCCAACAGGCTGAAGCCCAGCCGTGTGTAGGTACCTCGATCCAATGCGTCTGGCAGCCTGGCTACAAGGTACAGACGGCGAGACCGTCGTCGCTTAAACGGCACAGATATGAGGTCGGTAATCCACGTGCGCTATCGAGTGTGTCGAGAGGAAGCAAAAAAGAGTCTATTCCTTGGGCAATGGCAGCCGCAGCCCCGCGGGATGCCGAGCTGACGACGAGATGACAGGTCTGCAAGCTGGTGCTATAGCCGAGGCGCACGTACGAATCGACGATACACGACGCGCAAAGGCAAGGGCTCAGGGACAGGCCAACCTTTGGGGGTGGGCGTGCGTCGAGTAGATCCAAGGACGCGTCGACTGGGCTCGTCGACTCGGCCAAGTGCATACATACATGCAAGGACAGGTTGCTGTCGCAGCCCTACGTGTACATGTACTAGAGGCGTATGCGCGTATTGGATTTGTCGGTACGTCACGCATGCGCTTACAGGTGGGATGGAAAAGGAAGAATGTAAAGAAGGCCAAGTCACTCTTGCGGTTTGAGGTTGCCGGCTTGCGGGGGACAGGGAAGGAGGGGAGGCCTAGCGTCATTTGGGGACTCCTGATTACTCTCCCAAACCCCGATCTCACTGACTCTTGTGCAACCGTGACTACAGGGCCGGTTCCAAGTCGAGCGGCCACATGCAGGTTCCTGGCGTGCCTCTCTGCGTCTGCTCCGAGAGAGTCGAGTCAATCCAGCCTCCCTCTTGGCTCGTCAGCAGTCAGGGGACCTTGACCAAGTCGAAACCGTTGACTGCATTCCGAAGTATGAATAGGGATGGAGAGATGCATGGATTCCAGGTGGAGACGGGCACTCGAGCCTCGTTTGCGAGCTAACGGTGAGTCTATCCGGCCTCGCAAGAGTCGCAACAGACCTTGGCAGAACTCGTCGCAACCTTAATCGCTTCCAATAGGGACCAGTCTCCCAACATGCCCTGTTGGCCCCCGTCTGTTCCGTGCTGCTGGCAAAACCTACTACTGCTTTTTCCACTGCCACGGGCTACCTTGCGCACTGCCCTGGCTTGGGCAGCAAGTCCGGGATCATTGCGAGGGCGCCGGTTGCTCGTCTGTGCCATGGCTTCTCCACCAGATTTCAGCTCCCTCGGCCTGCGATGGCCTGTCGAGTTGGCTTTGCAGACCTCGCTCACTCGGCGCCGAGACGAGGAGTCACGGCAAGTTGCAACGCGATGGCCACATGCATGCCCTGCGCTGCAATTTGTCCCGAAAGTATATGTGATCGGCGCCTTTCAACACCCTATCTCTTTGCCTTGGTCTTCGATCGTGTCGATTTGGATCATTGTGTCACGCAGAGCACGGCGCTCGCCGCTCCCACGTTGGCCGCTCCCCACAGAGATCGGCCTCTGGTGGTTACCGGTGGACAGGCTAAGTTGTGGGGGACACTCTTTGGTGGTAAGGCAATAAGGGTCTTGGCTGTGCAGTCGAGTCTTTGCCATAATCGAGCAGCTATCTCGTACTGTAGTTTCGGTGCGCCGGACCAGAGCATGCGCCTGCGCGCTTGACAGCTCGACAAAATGTCGGCGCATCTCGTTCGGCCATCGGCTATCGAAGCGTGAGCAGTACGACCGGCTTCACCGCCGATGATGTTGCTTCCGATGCCCCGTGGATATGCACCATGTGGCCGATGGACGACGGTGCGCAAAGCGTCCCATTGTGAGCCAAAGAACATGGCATCCACCCACCACAAGCGCCGCTTGTCAAACGCGTCCCGAAGTTACGGGACACACCGCAATGCGGTCCGCCGTTTTCGCGCCGCCATCTCGATAACGCGAACTGCCATCGCCGATGTTTGTTGCGCCGAAGGCCACTCGAGAGTTGCCACCGTCCTCGCTGCGAAAGCAGGCCGTGCATCGAAATCTCGGACGAGCTAGCTGCTGTACCTTGTGCTCCGGACATACTACCTTAGGCAGGCCCACGTAGGTACGTTTTGTCTGATGCTCTGGATAAGCCCCTCCCCCGGATACAAGCATTTCTCTCCGCGGGGAAAGGTCAAGATGGCTCCCTCGACGACTCGCCCCCCGCCCGAGATTCCGCACCAAAATCCTCGATGACTGGGCATCCACGAGCCTCCAAACCACGTTTCGCCCTACCGCACTTGGGTCTTCCACCACCCCGCTCCCTTGCGCTTGATCCCTCATCTCCGATTGATTCGGCATCCTGACCCCATTGTGGATTACGAAGCAGGCACATGCGATTCCCACGCGGCCGCTTGGAGGAATTGTCCGCGTCGCCTAATTGTGGATTTTGCTTTGCGCGTGTTTCCTTGCTCGATCGACACTTTGGTCCTTTATCGCTGGTCTACGCAAACCGAGTACCACGCCGGACGTGAGCCCGGCCATGTGAAACTCGGCGCGGGTAGGTACTTTCCAACAGGCTTCGATGCAATGCATCCCTTAACTCCGGGATACTGCTCATCATCACCAGGACGGTTTCTCCGTTCCCCCCTCGTTAGCACTACTGGGCAATGCATGGCTCGTACCCGCGAAGGCGCTTAGTTAGCCTGCGAAGGTAATTGATTGCTTCCATTGAAGCACGTGCCAGCTCCGAGAGCTACCTATCGGCACCCACAAAGCTTACCCTGCCTCGCATCGCCTCCAATGGAAAACGCCGGCAAAATTGCGCGTGTTTCAAGATGCTTCATCCATACGGCACCGGCATCTCGAGATTGCATCTGCAGATGCGGCCACGAAGGCAAAATCTGCCGCCTTGAACCACGAAATCCTGCATCCTGCACCAGCACATGGCATCCTCGTAAAGATGCATGGGACTCAAATCAAGAGTCGAGAATCGACGGCACGGAACCGCTACTGAGGCCAATCCCAGGCCCCATGCACGTCGTCGGTTTACCGAGTGGCTGGACTGGCCTAGATGTCGCGCAGATGATGGATCCCGCGCATCGCTCCCGTTGACGCCTGTCTATCTCTTTTTGCTTCTTCCTTCCTCGGAGCCACAGTGGTCGTTTACGCGCGACCGGTCCGGACGGTCCAGACCACAGGGGGAAGTAAGAAAATTGCCATGCCATCCAAGTGCGAAACCGACGGAGCGTCCAATGGCATTTCTCTTGTCTGGCCTAATCTACCTCGAACTGGAGGCGGCTCCGGCTTGTGTCGCCGTGCTTTTTTGCCCCAGCAAGGCAGGGGGGCTGGTCGCCTCATGATTGTCATGGTTTTCCTCATTCTGCGCCATGCCGAGAACCGCATTCTACCACGAAACCAGGGGTATGATCCTCTTTTGCCATAGACGTCGCTTTTTCTATCCTGACTTGCGCCACCGGTTGTGGGACGGGCGTGGAAAGCAAAGATGGGAAACGTCGCCCGCGAACCCACCGGACCGCCACAGTCGACACTCGGAGCTTGGCACCGTCTAATGTAACCTAGAGCCTTTTGCTTCGGGCGAATAATCTACAGGCGGAAGCTTTTGAAGCCGTGCTGCTTTGGGGCCCACGTTCCTGCGTCTCCTCCCTCGCCCATGTGTGCCGCCTCCCGATATGCCTCCGCCGGCAGCCTTGTTTCCTTTTCCCCCGTCTCCATAGCCTGAAGTGCATCAGCATTGGGGAAGGGGATGCGCATGCACGTGAAATGCATGGCGTTTGTGCGACAGAACTGCGGACAAAAGGCGGCGTCTTTCTTCCCGCTGGATGCCGAAGGATCCGGCTTATTGGCAGAGAACTGCCGCCGTCAGCCACTTCGAGTTGCCGAGCCTTCTTGACCCTTGGAGGCGTTGCGGGACTGACGGCAATTGCTGCTGCTTCGCATACTTGCCAGTGCCGCGAGAATACGTCCTCTTGACGGACGGGCAGGAATGCTTGCGACGAAACCCTGCAACGCTGGACGGGAAAGGACACCGGCCTGACCGCCATCAGCGACTGACGAGTGTGTACACGTCGTTTGGAGTCACAACCCCCGACGACATGGGGGCTATTATTATTGCCGTACGGACTGCATGCAGACATGGAGATGGCGCAGGAAAAGACGGCGTGGGTCTTGACTACTCAAGCAGTCCAGAACCTGTTGGTCCAGGAGACGACTCCTGACGATCTGGACTCTCTCGGGTCTACGGAGGTTGGGCACTAAAGTATTCAGACCAGCTTAGGTCACTCGGATTACATAACACCGTGCAAATCAGTTTTCCCCGGTTTTCGCACCGTTTCTTCACTCTACAGCTTGAAAAGCTCTTTCCCTAGTAATTTGTATGGAGGGACGGCTTCACATGCACAACGGCGCAATAGAGAGCTTTGGCATCAAAAGGGGTTTAAAACGGTCAATTGGCCACCTAATTCGCCGGACCTATCACCAATTGAGCTTGCATGGTTCATGCTCAAATGCATCACATCAAAGAAGAAGATTACGTCAAGGGCAACGCTTATTAATACGTGGAAGAAAGCTTGGGCATTGTTCCCGCAAGAGAAGCTACAACGGCTTGTGGAAAGAATACCCGGCAACATCCAATGGGTGCTCTATTTATATGGAAATAATCTATATGAAGAAGGCAGCGATCCGCCTGATCTAACCAACCAGCAAAGGGAAGAGCTATATGATGAGATTGAGTTTCTTTTGAGCCAATCGAATCCGATTCTGCCTGGCCTGGAAGCTCTTATAGAAGCTGTGGAAGAAGGCGTTGAGGAAGGTTGGCAATAGGGATAACGTCATAAACCCCAAGTGACCAACTGACGGCAAGACGTTAAAGAGGACGAATTGCCTAATTAGGCAGGGCATGTGGATACAATACTGTATTGTGCTGCACGGTGTTATGTAATCCGAGTGACCTAAGCTGGTCTGAATACTTTAGTGCCCAACCTCCGTACGGGGCTGAGCAATAGGCTATAGCCATGGCCACGGCGCAGCGGAAACTTCGGCACAGCCCGGCGCCAGCCATGCTGGACCAAGGGCCACTCTACGCGTGCGGGCCTGCACCTTGTTCTCGAGGATGAAATTGCCTTGTCAGAACGGAAGGCAAAAGGTCTGATATTGACGGCCACTCCGCCCCCACTCCTTGGTCGCCATTCGCGTATCCAACAGCAAGTGGCCTACCTGCCTTGCTACAATCTGGCAAGCTGGCTGCAGTGGAAAAGAGGCGGTTCACCAAAGCACCGTCAGCGATTCAAGATGCTCCGGGACAGTAGCGCCCCGAAACCTTGGTCAGCGCTGCAGATTACGTACGGCTCGATGGCGCCCGTCACGGTGGGTAGCTCGGAATCCCGCTAGGTCTAGTCCTCCGAAGATCGAAGGCGCCCTGTCTGGCCTTCCTCGACGTGCCGTGCTTGATCAACCAGTCTTTTTTTCCGTCCCTCACCATCGGCTGGCCCTCGGTCGATGGTCACGTCGACGGCGTGTGCGGCTCATCAGTTGGTGCCAGTCGAGGCTCATGACCTTGGTCTGCCGTGCCTTAGCCTGCGTGGGCGGCTCTTTCTTGCATCCCTGCTCTGATATGCGGGCGGGCGTTCTAGACTTTTTTGGTCCCACGGCGTGAGCCGAGCACTGCGATTCTCCTACCTTTTCTTTTGGCCTTCATCTCGCCGCCCTACCCGTCTATCCCGTAAATTGCCTCCCCGGTGAACAATTTCTGTGTAGGCGCATACTCCCGTCTCCGAGAGTGAATGTGGCGAGACGCTCCGCGATACGGCAAGGCGCCAAGGTGAGTGTTCGGGTGCCCTCATGTTGGCGCCCGGCCGGCTGAGGTGTGGGCTTGTGCGACGGGGTTAATACTGGGCCCGGGGCCAGCTTGTGCTTTCAACGGCCACACGGCCTGTCTTTCCTTGCAGTAGGTGCTTTGTGTTTATTGGATACAACCGTGACATGAGAGGGCACCGTCAAAGATGCGAATCTGCAAGATCATCCGGGACTAGGACCATGGCCCGTGGGGGGTGTCACAACAGCACGCGAGCGATGCATCTGCCCTCGTCTTATCGAGCACTGATTAGATATTCAAGGATTGATACGTGAGGAGAAGAAATGCCATGTTGGCGAGACGGGTCTCCAGCCGGATTATGTAGGTGCCGCAAGCCCGCCGTCCGAGGTAGTGCACCCAGGCGTATACGGTATATGTACCGACCCTGGCTCAAGGCAAGGCGCCTCTTCTCTTTGAGGAACCGATGCGGCCGCACAGACGCGGGGCCACTTGCAGCGACTGCACTGTGGCATCGTAGGGCTGGGCCTGTCAAGAGGTCCAGACCCACCGCCCCTGGAGCCAATGAGATGGCGCCTGCCCTGTCCCTTGTACACCCTCTCTTCAGGGGCGCACACCCCCCTGCATTCGGCCGGCCGGGACCCCGTGCCTTTTTTGCCTCGTCCCGCAATGTCTTCCTGCTCCTCGTACTGTACTCCATACGTCCTACGCCGAGAGGCGCGAGAGCGATGCTCTACGGACATCTAGACGACATGCGACGTCGCGCCACTGCAGGCGTCGGAAGCGCCAAGCCACCAGTGCTCGCTCTACCACTGTTTCTCAAACTCTCGGCGTTTTTTCCCTCCCCGAGTTGCCGTCTTCCATCTCGGGCCCTCACCAATTGCGCCCACGCACTCTCTTTGTGCAAGCCCCCAATCACAAGATCTTCTTGGGAGAGTGCCACTTGTTGGATCCTGGCTAAAACTGCCAACAGGTGTCATAAACAAACGTGGCGGGCGCCCGTGCAACCTACATCATCTTCCCCGTCGGGCCCTGGCGTCTAATTCTCCCTCCCACCACTTCACGCCAAAGGCGGCTGCTCGTCCCGTCGCTGCCGGGCTCAGCAAACCCTCGCACAGGCAGCCGCGCCTGCGGTTCCCTCCTTTCACGTTTGTTTGGGTAGACGCTTGCGTTTGCTGTTGACGGGAAGGGGGCCATGTCCAAATCTTGTCCTCGCTGACGGATGTCCTGACGTATAGCGCCAGGTGAGGGCGCGCTTCGAGAAGCCGGAGTCTCCGGGGTCCTCTGGAATACTTTGGCCTGACTTGTTTGCATGTGCCTGTGCGGCTGGAAAGGCCTGGGCAAGAGGAATCGGTGTTCAGCGTCGTTTGCGTCTCCTCTCGCCGAATGCTGGCTCTTGGTTCTTCATCTAGGCGAAGGGGTTTTGCTCTCGAGGCCTGCGGCGTTCTCTGTTGATGTAGATGCCGGCATGGCACGGCGGCAGGGCATGTCCTGATACTCGGGAGAAGCCCAGCTCCACGGGAGTTTTGTGTGTTTGTATGTTTTGCCGTTGGATAATGTGCACCTTGCTCGACTCCGCGTGCTTCGCGACTTGCATGGCCCGAGATGTGGCATCATGGCATCTACACTTCCATGTTAATTATATATACCATGCACTTCTGTTTCGATACGCACATTGCTAACCTCCCATATCCTCCTCATCACCACAACCTCAGCCAACCCATCCCCAACCCAAACCACAACGTCAACGTCAACGAATCCACCTTCTCCCGCCGCAAGTTCCCGCCCCTGTCCGTCGGTATCCCCATCCTCCCTCCTGCGCCAAGTTGCAAAAATCGCGACTGTCTGCGCTCACTCTCCAACATGCCAGATATACGCACGACAATCCTCGCCGGCAGATTTGCGAAACAGTAAAGGTCAGAAACACGACAACGCCCCGACGCCAAAACAATGCCATCCGTCTTGTTTCTCTTGTCGCTCTCTTTTCGCGGCGTCCGTCGACAAACGGCGCGCCAGGCCACGGTCGTCAGCGCCCTCCCATGTACACGCGCGTTCGTCTCGAACGTGGTTCTTCGTGCGCAGACATGAAACTTGACGGGGCTGCGAAACGCCGAAAAAGGTGATGAAGATCTTGCAAGGCTCGGCCGCCAGACGGAAATCGCACGCCGCGTCTCTCCCGCACCTCGCAGACGCCCTCGGTGCCCGCGCGCACATCTCGCGAGCTCCGTACGGGCTCGCCAGCCCCGTCGCCGCCGAGACAAGGGACGGCGCTGGCAAGACGCTTTGCGCCGGCTGCCTTGTTCGTTTGCGCAATGTCCGCTCCCCCGTCTTTCCGCCTTGCGCGGCCCCGGGGGGAAGCGGGAAATCTTCGAGGCCCGAAACCTCGCGCGGCTCTTGCGGCCGAGATTCATGGATCCTGTGCCGGGTGTCTGCGCTCGCTGTGGGCGAAACCCGATCCAAGGGCGAGGGAGTGGCCGACCGGGTTGGGCCTTTACGGCTCTAGACTCCTCTACGCTGCCCGTCGCAAGGATGTGCTCGTTGCATGGGGAATCCCCCATAAGCCATAGAGGGCACTGGCTTGCTCGCCATGACTCCGACATCGTGGCTCTCGCGTGCGAAATACCTTCTGACAACAAGTTACCTGGCCTGCATATCACATGCTACTGTTTATCAATTATCGTATGGGAGCGCTTTCATAATGGTCACCGCGTGCACAAGTGTCAAGCCAGTCTCAGTAAAAAAGATTCAAGTGGTTGGGACAATCATGGATATTCCAATCGAACCGCCCAACTCCGGATCTGGCCTCAAGTAGGCCCAAGGGAAAAGACTAACAATGATATGCTCGCCCATGCAACCGCCTGTTGTGCCCAAGACATGATATGGAAAGAATCATTATGTAAACGCCTTGTCGCTCGTCCTTTCTATTTTCCCTCACGCATCACCTCATTTCGTCTCGTGACGCCAACGTCGGGCATTATCCTTCACCCACCAGCGGCCCATAAAGGCGGCCCTCTCTGCCCAGCGGGCAGCGTCGACTCCGTATCTGCGCTCAATCTTGCCCAAAAACACCGGGAAGGAGAAGCCGAGGATGGCGTCCGTCTCCTCTCGGTCTTCGCTCGTATCCGTGAAGCGCCACTCGACATCCTCAATTACGGGCATGACGAGGCGCCATTCGGGTCGTCGCGCGTCGCGGACCGCGATTGTGGCTCGGCCGGGGTTCATGACTGTGAACAGCCAGTTCGCCTCTCCCGTTTGCAGCGAAACCCTTCGTTGGGGCCGAATTAGAGATTGGCCCTCGTAATTGCGCATAAGGTCGGTTGCTGCGCGACTATGCGACTGTGACAGGGAGCCCGTCTCAACAAGCAGGTCAAGAATGGTGGGAAGAATCTGCAGAGATACGGCAGCGTCATTGATGTCGATAGGCGGTAGCTTGGGGTGCGACAAAACCAGCGGTACGTGGAAGTTGCCTACGTTGCCGTTGTAGTAAGGCGTGACCGCACCGTTCTCCGGTAGAGAAAGACCGTGGTCGCCAACGAGAACGAGCAGCGTCTCGTCGGCCACGCCCTGCTCGTCGAGAATGTCAAGAATCTGCTTCAGCCATCGATCCACGTAACCAACGGCATTCGCATAATGCGATAAATCCCCAAGCTTCTTGTCGCCCGCCAAATTAACGTATTTTTCGCCTTCGGGTATCCCAAAAGGATGATGAGTGGTGCTCGTGAGATGCGACAAGAAGAGGCGCTCATTCTTCTGCTTGGCCGTCGCAAACGCGTCTCGAATATAGTCCTTGATTACCACCTCGGGCATGCCGTAGTAGTTGATGTCGCTGACGTTGACCTTGCCAAATTTGCCATTGCCGCTTTGCAAAAACTCCTTGGTAACGAGATTTTCCTGAGCGTAGCCGAGAACAGGCATCTCTAGGTTCTGCTTATCGTACGAGTCCGTCACGGACTGCATGAACTTGGAGGTCCAGTTGAATGCGGTGTAATCGTTCTTGTCACCGTCGCGCTCCACGTGGTTCAAGGCGTTGAAAATGTGCGGCAGGCAAGGCTGGTAAATGTGGCTCTCCTGTTCGACGTTAAAGTCGACGACGAGTGGATACAAGCCACAAAGCGTCCCAAAGAGACTCTTGAGCGTATAAGTGCTCGTCGTATGCACATTATTCACATTGATGCCGCCGCGTCGCTTCTTGCTCGCATGTTCGAAGCCGTCTTCGTAGTCGCCCGTGAGAAAATTGGCAGTCGGGGTAAGCGTGGCGAGGCGCTCAATCGCTTCGTTGGGAAACGTGTTGTTGGGAAACGATTCAGAAAGGTGCTTCCATATGACGCCACTCTTCTTGATGGGAAAAACGTCCTTGCGGGTGCTCTCAAGCTTGATGAGCATGACGTGACGGATTTTGACGTCGCTCAGCTTGCTCTTGAGATCGTTGAGTAGACCGTGATCGAGGTTGGAAATTCGGAGAGGATCCTTGGCCGCGACATAATGCTCCTTGCCCTCATACCAGTCGAGAAACCCCGGAAGCGGCTCGCCCAGGGGCAGCCAAGGTAGCGGCACCGGCTGGCCCAATGCGGTTCGGTTGCCAAAGTCGCCATTGATATCGGTGCCGTAGGCGGGAATGAGGTCGGCAAGATTGGGCGAGGAGTTGATCAGGTCAACAAAGGGCATGAGCGGAAGCGTCCACGACATGAAAACAAGAGAGCCGTCTCTGGGGCGCAAGATGCAAGCCGCGAGCATGGTGAGAAGAGCGGCGCCAACGACAACGTGAAAGCCTGTGGAGAGCCGGGACGACGAAAATCGACCATCGGCGGGTTGCTCAGATGTCGAGACAGTCGTGGTGTAGTGTGAGAAATCCCCTTGGCCTTCCTCGACCATTTTGCGCTCGGCAGCGCCACTTTCCATATCGTCCTGCGGAACATGCTGATAGGAGAGGGTTCGCGAGGCGCGCCACCGGCCAGCAGGCAGCTTGCTCAGGATGTAAGCAAAGGGCCAGCGGATAATAGTGAGGGCGGTGGTTGTGACGATGAAGCAGAGGTCCTGCAAAAACCACGCCAGGACGAGGATCGAGGCGACGGTTAGGGACAGGGAGAATAGGCCAGACAAAAGCATGCCCCATGAAGAGGAATCGCCCGCCACATTCACATTCCGCCAATGGAGCTCGGTGCCGGCGACAAAAAAGAAGGACATGCTAATGCCTGCTAGGACGAGAGACATGGCGACGATGAGGGACGAGAGCGCCAGGGCGGCGAAGCGCAGGGGACGCATGGCCAAGGAGGATTGGGCGTCGAGGAGAAGTCGCAGCAGGAGCAGGACGACGACATCTTGGGCGAAGAAGGAGATGCCGTATGCGAGGACGTCGGAAGAGCTCAGGGCTTCGCGATGGGCGTAAACGTGAACGATTTTGGCGCCGATGATGGAGGCGGCAGCCACGGCAAAGGCGAAACGTGAGGCGAAGATGGCACGTCGGGCAAAGACGTATGCCAGTATGCTGGTCGGAAACGAGAAGCGGTTCGGGGAGCTGGCGGCAGAGTGCCGTAGACGGTGGAAGGCCATGGTGACGGCAGTCCCGGGGGATCAGCTTGACTTCGATAGGCGTACCTGGTCAATGGGGTTGGACCTCGGGAGGCCTTTGGGTTGAGCGTATCACGGCAGAGCCGCAACGCTGTTGAAGCGAGGTGTGGCGGACCAGCTCGAGCCGACTCAACCGGTTGTTGCCTGGTTGACCTGTCTGTCACCTCGCGAGTGGCAGATGCGAGCGCGCCTCTCTGGGGAGTCGGCTGCGGCCAGGTCAAGGCGAGGGTCGAGTCGAGCAGCAGTCGGCGCACAGGGGAGGGGTTGAGAAGAGGAGGAGAGGAGGAGGATGGTGGGAGGATGAAAGAACAAACGGGGGTGTATGGGGGCAAGAGGCACAAATCTGGCAGTCTCGGCGGTCAATACATGGAGTACATAACGCAGGTAAATCACGACCCGGAATATAGAGTAAGAAAGGGACTCGGCCGGGGGGTGTGGGCTTGCTGTAGGTACGGATGCATGTACTCTGTGTGTGTGTGTGGATGGACGGAGGCAATGTACATATAACAGCGGGATAAGTCCTCCGCCTGGCACCGCTTGTACACGACTCTTGATCACCAGGGCCCTTTGCTGCCCAGTCTTGAATATCTCCTGGGGGCCGGGGGGTGCAAGGGGCCAAGTAGAAATGCGCTCTTCCCTTTGTCGACATGAAAGGTTCTTTTTTTTTTTGTTTCCAGACTCGTGGCTCGAGCCCAGGACTACACTAGTATTCTAGTTCGTCTGGGCATACGAAGACGTACTTCGTATATGGGGTAGGCAAGGTATGTGCTGGAGCAGCTTGGCCAGTTGCGCATTGTGTATGACTCGAATGCGGGATGGAGATTGCGCTACGACAAAAGAGGGTCACGAGCCAAATACCATGAACCGAGTGCGGTGACGGGAGGGGCGTCTTGTCTTGGGTTCTTGGCCCGTTGCAGGCGAACTCAGCGGGCATTGGGCTGGCACGGAGCTTGTCTGATTGGTCCAGCAGGCCGCGGGCCGGGGCAACAAGGCGGAGGTCCACTGGGGACATGGGATGGATGGATTTGAATGGTGGCTGGGAGGTGGGGACCTCGTTTGTTTGACTGATAGACTGACTGACAGCCCCGGAGAAGAGACGCTTCAGCCAGCCGCCGATCCCAGCGCCTATGGCCGGAGCTGGCTGGCCGTTGTCAGTCGTGACATGGAGTCCAGTACAGCGGCTGCTGCTGCTGCAGAACCCCTGTACTCGCACCTAATGTGCTGTCGCGTGCCAAAACACCCTGTTGGCCGTCGGGACAGTGAGTACTGTGCGTCGCACACTGTATCCGCCCGGCCCCGACCGTCTTTTGTCATGGGCCGAGCAAAACAAGCATGAATGGCGGCAACGGCGAAGCGAGCACACGACTACGACGGTTGCCCAGGCAGACAGCAAACCGAGGTCGTGCATCGCTTTCGTGAGCTTCCCTCCGCCTCACGTTGTTTTTCCGACTCCAAGTCGTACTCTGTGGCCGCTGCCAATGGGTTCGTGGAGAGCTCGAGTCGCGTGCCCCCATTACCGAAAGAGGCAAGATACAGGCATGCCGTGCATGGTCAATGTTTCTTTTGATCGGCAACACCGCTTGGTGCCTGCCAAGAGCCGCGCCCTGTGCTAGCACAAGCAACACGAGGTACATGGCCCGCTGGGTACCTCGTCCCGTGCCGCATTCGCATCCTTCCTCCGTCTCCCGCCGGCAAGGCAATTCATCAATTTTGGCTAAATCGTCCTCGCGACAGCCACGCACTGTGTGCGCCCATCCCGACGCCGGGCGTCCCCAGGAATGCCGTTCGTCCAACAACCTGAGTCGCCCAACGGGGACCCACGTCGATGAAAAAGAGAAGGGGATCAAAAACATGCAATCCAGATGACAAGCAGTGCCCCGGCATGCACAGCACACACTCAGACCCGTCGGCGCCATGACAGACGAGCACTGATGAGCATGTGGCAAACCACAGGCGCCGGTTGGTTTTATTGCTGACGTTTTGCAAGATGGTATTAAGTTAGTTGCTGCGACTTTCACCAGTCCACCACATCGGCTCGCATAAAGGCAAATAAACGTGACTAACGACTTAGTCGATGGTTTACTGTTCGGCAAAACTAGCACCAATGGGGCAGTTTTCCCCATGATCCATGATGCAAGAGTTCGCATCATGCCACGGTTGACGCCGGGGTGTGTGTACTTTACAGCACAATAAGGCCCTCCGCTGACTTACATTTGAAAGCACTTGGCATGACTTCGGTGCTGATATGCAGTCCTGTATTCGTAATGTTTTTTCATACGACACAGTACATTAAGCACAGGGCCGGTCTCTTATTGCTCTCTCTCTCCGTTTTTTGCCGGATACGTAGCGTCGCGGGCTCCATTTTACTGTGTGCTGGTAGTCACGAGGCCCCTGAAGAGTCGCCCACCGGTTCGCCCTTCAACGACAACGGGACTCTCCCTTTTTTTCCTTTGTCCCGACGACGACAGGGCATTTGCCTGGCGCCAATCGGCATCCTTCCTGCTTTGTGCCGACGGATTTCGCCAACCAGGCATTCGTTGATGGTCGAGGCTTTGCAGAGCATCCTGCTACTCCAACCGTAGCGGTGGTCGAGGGCTTTTGCAAAGTGCGTGCAGCTGCATTATCCAACTGCTCCATACCTGACATGTGCGTCACTGGCCAGCCACACCAACGGCCGTCTTCCAGAAGCAGAAGCGAGGCACACGACTCGCTAGTGCCAGTGCTTGATTTGCCCGGCCCCTCGTCGCACTTGGAGCACGAGTGAGCGCTACCCAATCTGCCAATTCCGAGACCAGGCTCTCGACTCTCTCTCAGCCGCTGCCGACTATTGAATGTCGCGTAACCGCATGTTGGCTGGGGCCTAGCCGTCGTCTTCGTGACCCTGCGCCACCAAGTGAGTTGGCGCAAGTTTGTTTGTCGCCGTGAAAGCTCGAATGGATTAATGGCTGTATGGACGTCGGATTGTCCTCTGTGAAAACACAGGGGTGTAGGGTAGGACTAGCCGTCTCCGGCATCGGCAACAAGGATCTGAGCATGGCGCCCCAGTTTTCATGCGCGACCACAGCCTTTGGGATTTAGCTTAATTATTCCACTGCATCCACATGCACACCACCGGACCGCGCTCTGCTGCTTTGGCTCCATAACAACGACCGGGCCGGCACAGACAGAGTCCGCGCCAGGTGTAATACGGGCTCCTTGTCCATCCAGGCTGCTCGCGTGACGCCACGGACACTCGGTACAGCAAGAGCTATACGGCGTCGAATTTGTCTCTTCCGCACCGAGATCAATGTTTCAACCCTTCCCGTGCCTTTCCTCAACACAGCAGGGAAGAAGGGACGACATATCTTGAGACGCAGGCTCGTCTGCTCCGGAGCCCGAGTGGACGGAACAAGTCCCAGGCAGGAGACAACAAGAGTCGACGGCGCAGTCAGCTCTCACACGTCTCGCCATGTCGTGCCGGCTTTCATGTTGCCAATGCTCTTGCGGCCTACCCGAATATCCCCCAAACCGACACTTACAGTATATCCCTTCCAAGACCTGGTATACATGTGGTCAGAGAGCGGGCGGCGAGACCTCATTCCGCCCGTCCACCGTCACATCCAGGTGATCGGCTTTGTTCCTATCGCCTGCGGATTCCGACCCGCTCATTGCTGCCTTTGCGCCAATGTGGTTGCCGCCACGGTAGGAATGTCGGGAATACCTAGGGCACAGGGAATCTTACAGGAAGCTCCTAGGCTCCTTGAGCTGATTATTCACGTGCATCGACCTTCAGACAACGAATAATCATTGCAACAGACCATGGCTGGACTGGCAAGCGCCCGTCAGCGCGCACGAGGCTCGCCACATCAAGACCTGACTTTGGCGCCCTATTCCTCTACTTGTGCCGCGATGGCTTTTCCTAGACCCAAAGAATCGCAACCCGTGTGCGACAAGCTCGTATTCGCAGACATGAGCGGCAATCGGTCCAGCCGCACGTACCGTAAGCTGACCCATGGGCGCGCACTACTGCATCCCCGCCCTGGCCACGTCGCATCCCGAAGTCGAGACGCAGTGGAGAAGAGAAAGCTGGAAGCGAGGACGCTCTCTTGGCCGGGTGCACATGTCCCGAATTAGAACCAAAGACGGCGTGGCTCATTCTCAAGCCATGGGCATGTCACTGGTGTAAGTCAAGCTGCGTCCAAGCATGAATCGTCGAGAGACATTCGGGCTGCGAGAAACTCAATGACGTGCACACAATCACAAAAGAGGTCCTTTAATGGCTCGAGTCGACTACGAAATACACGCCTTCGAATTGCCCGTCGCGGCGCCATGATGACGATTCACCTCTCGGATTATTCATCATCTTCACCCGAGTCGATACCTGTGTGGCCCAGAGGAAGCAGAAGGTTCTCAAACCGCCTTTCTCAGATTATATAAACAAACATGATAGTCATGGCCAATGGCATAGCCAAGTCTTGTTGGACGACATCATGAAGAAGCCAGAGTCCGGCCACTGGGCACGGCGTCGACAGATCCGGTCCGGAGAGAGCAGGACCCATAATTCGGGCCTCCGACATCTACTCGCGGGGTTTTAAACGTCAACACACACCACGACCGCTACACCCGAGCGGATGCCTCCGTCTGTCGTCACCCAAGGAATACCGCATTGCCGAGACGTGCTGCGGCTTTGCATCGGCTAGGATCAACCCCAATTCGCCGTCATCGCCCCGTGCCATCCGCGCGCCAGGACGCTGCAGTCGATGCCCAAGACGACACTGGCGACGACGACATTACTCGACCACGCCGCGAGCATCGGGCAGGGGGGCTCGAGCGCCGCCAACATGTCGAAGCTGTCGTCGTCTCTCAAGGTCCTAATCAATGCCCCCTCGGCTCGCCCGGGACCGGTGGCCGCGCCGCACGGCATGCAGGACGTGTACGAGCGCATCGCCTCGGACGCGGCGCGCAAGAGGATAGGCATGAGGCCGTGGCTGGCCATCTCGGTTCGTAACCCGGGAGCATGTGAAGGCAATGCCTTATTCAATTGACACGGTTGGCAAGACGGCGGCTACCTTTACCCTCAACTCGCCCGACTCGCTGTCCATCCTCCACAGCGTCGCCTCGGCCGGCACGTCGACGGCGGCGGCGGCCCAGACGGCCGAGCTGATGCGCGAGGTCGGCCTCAAGTGCATCAGCTTCAACGGCATCCCGCGCACAATCAACTGCCTCAACGCCTTCCACGCCGCCCTACCACCGACCGCGGCCGCCGCTATGTTGACGACGCCGACGCGCGCCCTTTCGCCGCAATCCATTGACGCCTCCGATGCCCGCGGCCGGCGCCTCTTTAACTCGGTCTACGCGCCCTTAACCGACAAGCTGTGCGAGAAGCTGGCGCGCGCACACCCGGACCTGCCCGTGCACATCCTCGGCAGCCACTACGGCCCGTTACTGGCCGATCCGCCGGCGGCTGTGCCCGGTTCTCCGAAGGCCGAAGCCGAGGTGGCTTCGCGGACGGGTCGGCTGCTGACGTCGGCCGTGGCCGTGGCCTGCCTGCGTGCCCAGACGGGCGTGGGGCCCCAGGTGCTCTCGCATGTCTACGGCCTGCGCAAGGCCTACGAGGACGGCTCCTGGAAGGAAGGCTGGGTGAGCGAGGGTCAGGTCGAGGGCGAGGGGGAAGAGGCGGCGCGCTGGCTCGCAAGTGACGAGGGCGGCGAGTGGATTCTAAGGACCGTTGATAGCATCGTGGAAGCCCTGGGAGGGTCCAATTTTGCCAACGGTGGCAATAGGCAGTCAAAACTGTGAAGTATTGGACAAGAAGGGACAAGATTACCGTCGTGATACTGGCCCGGTGATGACATGAAGGGCCGCGGAGGGTACACTGCGCATGTGCGAGATCATGCACATAGACTACGAGTCGAATTAGCTGTTTGCCGGCATTGAAACTTTTCGATCTCAAATCGTGTCACTGCCACCATCATTACCTGTGCCCGTACTTGCTGTTCGTGAGTCTATTCGATTGCAGTGATGCTAGAAAATGTATAATGCCCGCCGTTAACCGTTAACCCGTCTATCCATGGCCCAGCGTAACCAAGTCGCTCCAGAAATGCCCCAAAAAAAGAACCATGAAAAACCCAACAATCACTCCATCGTCTCGACCTTGTCCGCTACCGTAAAGTCGGCCTCGGTCTTGCTGCGAATCTCATCCACCGTCACGCCCGGCGCCAGCTCCGTCAGCGTCAGGGTGCCCTGGGCGCGGTCGACCTGGAAGACGCACTTTTCGAACAGGTTAGCAAACGAGTGTCGAGGCGCGAGGGAAAGAAAGGGAAGACGGGGCGTACCAGGTCGGTAATGATGGTGCTCACGCAGCGGGCGCCCGTCAGGGGCAGGTTGCACTGCTTGACGATCTTGGGCGAGCCGTTCTTGGCGACGTGCTCGGTGGCGACAATGATTTTGGTGTTGTCGGGGTCCGAGACGAGGTCCATGGCGCCGCCCATGCCCTTGAAGATCTTGCCGGGGATCATGAAGTTGGCCAGGTCGCCGGCAGCGCTGACCTGCAGAGCCTGTTTGAGCACGACGCAGTTAGCAGTCTGTTGATTCTCTCCCCCTGGCCATGCTGCGGCGACAACGGTCCGGGGGTTATGGTCAGGCGGCCACTTACTCCGAGGATGGAAACGTCAATGTGTCCGCCGCGAATCATGGCAAACGACTCGGCCGAGTCAAAGCACGAGGCGCCCGGCACCAGGGTGACCGTCTCCTTGCCGGCGTTGACGATGTCGGCGTCGACCTCGTCCTTTGTCGGGAAGGGTCCCATGCCCAGGATGCCGTTCTCCGACTGCACCCAGACGGTGCGGCCCTCGGGCACAAAGTCGGCCGCCAGCGTCGGGATGCCCACGCCCAGGTTGACGTAGTAGCCCTCCTTGAGCTCGCGCGCGGCCCGGCGTCCGATGCGGTTGCGCTTCTGCTGCGCGTCGCCGGTCCGGACGGCGTCCTTGGCGGCGACGGCGTCCGGGTCGCGCATCCGCAGCACCTCGATGCGCTTCTCCTCGGTGGCCGGCACCACGCGGTCGACGTAGATGCCGGGCAGGTCGACGTCGTTGGGGTCAATCTCGCCGACCTCCACAACGTTTTCGGCCTCGACAATGGTCAGCTTGGCGGCCTTGGCCATGATGGAGCCAAAGGCCTTGGTCGTGTATCTGCGGGTATTGTCAGTCGAAGGATCATTGGTGCTTTCTGTCGATCGACTCACCGGAAGACGCAGTTGCCGGCCTTGTCGGCCTTCCAGGCGCGCAGAATGGCCACGTCTCCCTTGAGAGCCGTCTCCATCAGGAACGTCTTGCCGTTGAACTCTCGAGTCTCGCGCGCGTGGCCCTTTTCCAGAGCGCCGCCCGAAGCGCTGGGTCGGATCGGGATTTCGCCTCGTTCAAGAAGTGTATCTGCGCTTCGTTAGCTTTCAAGATTTCTCCCAAAAGGTCTGTCGGAGAAACGTACGAGCTCCGGTGGGCGTGTAAAAAGCCGGGATGCCAGCACCACCAGCGCGGATTCGCTCGGCCAGAGTGCCCTGGGGGCATAACTCAATGGCGAGCTCGCCAGAGAGGTATTTGCGCTCCAGCACCTTGTTGTTGCCGAGATACGACAGGATCAGGCGGTTGACCTGGCCGGCCTCTGTGAGGGTGGATAGTCCGCCGAGGCCCTCCATGCCGGCATTGTTGGAAACAGCCGTCAGGGAGTGCAGGGCGCTGGACCCTCTTCTATGAAGGGCCTGAATCAACGTCTCTGAAGAGCGCTACGGTTAGAATCCCATCCAAGAGTGGCGCCCCTACTCTCTCAAGCAGGGTTTTTTCGAGCTCTTACCAGCAACACCGCAGAGGCCGAAGCCCGAGCTGAGGAGCGTAGAGCCGCTCTTGACATCGGCGACGGCAGCGTCGGCGGTTTCGTAATACTTGGAAGCTTTCCTCAGCGACTGAGACAGCCTGGTCGTCGTCGTCGCGAAGCTCCGCGACGTCGATGCCGAGGCTCTTGTTGCTAGGACGATTCTGGGGCACGCGGTTCGAGGCCACCGCCGGGGAGCGGCGGCGGCCCGGAAGGAGTTGACGAGCGTCGCAGCCATGAGTGAGAAGTTGTCGTCGTCGTCGTCGTCGTCGTCGTCGTTTAGTCGCTTCACGTCACGTAACAGACAAGGCGCAAGGACAGGTAGAGGAACCGAGCAGTCTGGACGCAGCTCAAGATGGGCCCATGGAGATCCATATATACGTGAATGACTCGATATCGATACATTGGCATTTCGCGTCCTTGGCCGCTATAGCGCGCATCTATACCAAGCAGTATCCAGTTTTACCGACATAAGTCGAGAAAACTCCGCTTTGCGACGCGGCGCATGAATCCAATCCCCGGCCACCTTTCTCGCGCTTGCCGCTTGTTCGTCCGATTGCTGATCCCGTTGGGCCGGAGGCCGTGCGCCATTCGGCAGCAAATGGGCGGCGGCCGGGCCGGTCATCAGGCTCGACTGCCGAACAATGCCGACGGCAGATGGGAGCAGTTCCGTTCGCCCTAGCGTCTGTTTGCTCGTATACATGCGTTACATAATTCCTTGCGGAGTGCTGTCAGCGTGGGAATCATGGCGGGTATGCTATGGCCCCCTTCTCATTCGCCGGCGTTGCCGCCCAACAGGCTTCTGGGGGTCGCAGCCCGTCCCGACATCTTGAACTCTGTCCATCGTGACCAGTTGCTTGGGACGGCCCAATCGCTCTGACTGGCTCGTTGCGGGACCTCGGTTAATACCCTCTTCTCTTGGCCACTCGCACAGCGCTGTCCGGCGCTCTGGGGCCAAGCCGTCTCCATCTTCTCCCACATCAATTCTGTATTGCCCGCGTCGCAGCTTGTTTCTGGTACCTTGGATGGAGCAATCGAGTCCGGCATTGGGCCCTGACGTCGACGTTAAGCCAATCGCCGAGTTTGACGCGAGCATCGACCGCACCGACAGGCTCACCCGGAACGTGCTGCTCAAGACAGACTGCCGGTGAGGCTTGACTTTGTTCGCAAGTAGAACGTGACGCGACTTCTTACAGCGTGCCCAGGGTATTGCCCGTCCTTGCGCTGTTGTTTCTGTGCTCCTTTCTCGACCGCACCAATGTCGGCAACGCCAAGATTATCGGCCTCGTCTCCGACCTCAACATGACAGACCGGCAATTCACCCAAGGCCTGGCCGTCTTTTACGCAACCTATATTGCAAGGTAAAGTGCTCTTGTGTCCATCCAGAAAACAGCTTCCCCATACTATCCACCTCCCATCCGGCGGGAATCCTCCCCACTAACGGCAACCCACCGCAGCGAGCTGCCAAGCAACCTGGTCCTCAAAAAGGTCTCGCCCCGGATATGGCTCCCTTGCCTGGCGGGCGCGTGGGGCATCGTCACCATGTGTTTCGGCTTCGTGCGGAGTTTTGGCAGCTTCATAGCCGTACGCGCCGTCCTCGGCGTTGCCGAAGGGGGTCTGCTGCCCGGCATCATCCTCTACCTGTCGTCCATGTACACGCGTGGGGAACTCGCCCTGCGCATCGGCATCTTCTACACGGCCGCCTCCCTGTCCGGGGCCTTTGGAGGTAAGGGGGCCAGCTCCGTTCGCCCGAGACCGACCCACTTGCTGATGCTGGCGACCGGAGCACGACAGGCCTCCTCGCCCGGGGACTGTCGGCCATTGGTCCCCGCGGTGGTCTCGAGGGCTGGCGATGGATATTCATCATTGAAGGTCTGATAGTCAGTCGCTCCTCGTTACACTCGACCCAGCTCGTCGTGGCAGCCGAGCTAATCATGTCAAGACCGTCGTTGCTGGTGTAATTGCCTTTGTCGGCCTTCCAAACAGCCCGGCTACCGCCAAGTACCTGACGCCGGAGGAGAGCGAATGGGCATCCAGGCGTCTGGCGGTTGACAGCGGAGGCCGTTTCAAGTACTTCCTCTCAATTACCTTGGGCATCTGTGTTTCGAGTTGAGCTGACGAGTTCCGCTGTTAGCTTGGCCCACGAAAGCGATGAGAGGTTTCGATGGTCTGAAGTCGGTCGCGGCGTCTTCAACTTTCAAGTATGGCTGACCTCGTCGGCCTACTTTGCCATCATCTCAGGACTTTACTCATTTGGTCTCTTTGTGAGTTGACTGCAGATTCCACCATCATTTCAACACAAGAATGACGCTCTTGACCCTCATGTTATTGACACTTCTGATCTAGCTACCGACAATCGTCAATGATCTCCACATTGCGCCGAACCCCGACACGACCCAGCTTTGGACCGTAATCCCATACGCGGTTGCCACTCCAGTGACGGGCATGTCTTGCGCTTTGCTCATCTGCAGCGTAAAAGCCGGCTAACGTCTCGTACCAGTCGTCGTGGCATTTCTCTCGGACCGCCTCAAGTTACGCGGGACATTGATGCTGGTCATCTTACCCATTGCCATTGCCGGATACGCGACCATTGCCAATGTCAAGGGCGCCTCGCCGCGGTTCGCCATGACTTGCCTCATGGCCATTGGCCTTTACTCTTCCGTTCCCTGCATCCTTGTCTGGAACTCCAACAACTCGGCTGGCCACTACAAGCGGGCCACAACGTCGGCATTGCAGCTCTCGGTTGCCAACTGCGGCGGTTTCGTTGCCAGTCAGTTTTCACGTGTGATTGGATTCGCGCAGCTTGCTAACCACGTCCTGTCGGCAGCCTTCATCTATCCCCAAGTCGATGAACCCTTTTACGTCCGAGGTCACACGATAGTCATGGCTTTGCTTTGCTACGCGTGGGTCGCGTGAGTTGAAACCCAAGATTGCGCTTTATCACATCATCCTTATTTCTACCAAACTAATCAAAGAGCGACAAGGGTCTGCCTTAATGTCATCTGGTGTGCTCGAATCAACCGTGATAAGCAAAGCGGCAAATACGCGAAATACAACGGATGCGGCGACGACCGCGATCCCACATTTCGAATGGTACTTTGAGTGAATCTTCCATCCAAACTAGACTGAATGCCTCCCTGTATCTGTGCATGCAGGCACAAGTCCCGCGCGATCTGACGTTGGGTGACGGCAAACCAGCGGTAAGTGGGCGGCGTGACGCAGAGCTGCGTCGGTTCACAGACCGACCTGACGAAGCTCCCACGACGAAGTCTTAGGCGCCTGGGGTTGACAGACAGAGAACCGCCTGTCCGAGCTAGAAAATAGTTGATAGTCAGATGAACTGCTCTCTCGTTGCAGCAAGCTCATGGGTACTTACAACAGGGAGAGTACAGCACGCCGATTGCTGGCCTTGCTCTGCGCAGATACTCCTCAGGGATTGATGAGCAGTCGGCTGCTTGGGAGCTGAGATGCAATTGAGTATCGTCAGCGAGCTGATGTGACTGGGGCGAGGATAGCAGATTCAATGCCGGAATTGGACTTACGAATTGTACAGTCGAGGTTGACAACGCCCAGAAGTCCTGTCGCGCAACATTGTGCCACACTATACAGCAAGCTGGGACATGTTTTTTTCAATGACGAGACCTCGGTATTGCCGGTTGGAACGGCAATGGCCGATGAAAAGAGCGCAAGAACAGCGAAAGCCTTCATGTTGAATTTGACAATTTGTCAATCCTTTGCCGTAGCGAGAAGTCTTGGATGGTGAAATCAAGATGAGCAAACTACAAGAAGATGTGTGGAGGAGCTCAGGTATGTACAGTTGTGAGGCCTGGCGAAGAATCGCAATAATAAAAGGGACAGAGGTTTCGAGCAGCCCTTTATACAAGTTTTTAAACGAACGTCTGCTAGGCTGTTGCCATGAACCATGGACTTCTCATGTCACCTTCTCAGGATTTCGTAAAGACTTGCACCATCGAATCTTGGCACATGTTGTGAATCGATCGTAAACGCTGTGGCTTCTTGATTCCTCATCGTCAAGCCTCTTCATGACCTCCACCAACGTGATCGTTCGACGGGCGGACGAACGTATGACAGCCGGCTTACATGACGCCACTTTGGTGCTGTGCAAGTGCGCAATCTTCCTATGCCGGCCCATGACCGTCAGGATGATGAGGAGAATTTGATACAGTGTTCGAATCATCTTTGCCGTAGTTCGGAGGGCCTTGGCTTTTGGTCGAAATGGAATTGCACAAAGGTTTGTTCCTGGTAACGAGTCATCACAAGACAAGAAGACTTCAAAGAGTGGTATGGATTCTGTGCCGTTGTGCTTCCTGTGAATTGGGTGCGCGTTCTCCAAACTCGGAAAACATGGCATCTTGAGAAATGGTTGGACCGACCATAAGGAGACGCGATAACCCGCTCAAGCCTTAACTGAACCAACCTGCAGGAAGCCGACAGTGTCCGAAGCAAGCCTCCGAAAGGAGCAGAAAGGTCAAAGCCACAGCGTTACGGGAATTCACGTTTGTTCCGAGTGGTGTCACCCACTTGAACAAACCACCGCAGTTGCCCCATTACTTACTGACGTAAACGAGCGAGGTTAGGCGATTGCCCACTAGAAGTACGGTCGTGATTCTTGTGGATTGGTTGTTTGCCCCTTTTCGAGGATCAGCGCTCACACTTGCTACCAGACCAAGTAGGCTGGGCCCCCATAACTATGTAATGAGCAATACCAAGAGCAATGTATCCTAACAATCGTTTCAAGGGTAAGAACGATCTTTAATTTATTCAGACCATGCTTTATATCAATAAAAGCCAAGGGCTATCTGTATAAGCAAACCATATGTCTCGATCTATATCCCCATCTATACTAGCTTTAAACGCCCCTTAATTTCTTTGCCTATCCTGCAAACTTCCAGTTTTTGGGAGGCCGAGTAAAGAGTGCACTCTTAAGTCTCTGTGACTTAGTCTTATCTGTTGCACGCTTGAGTTTGCACGCAGTCTAGATTGTGGTGTTAATGTTTGAATCCCCATACGCAACTGTTAGAAGTTCTCACCGGTGCATTTATCGGCGCAAGTGGACGAATTAACGATTTACTCAAACTTGAAGGTGGCGCGAACGGGCCGCACCACACTCCTAAGCCGTTGATAGTATGTTCCGCCAAGTCTTGACCCAAACCTGGCCTAGGCGCAGCGTGAGCCAGTCCAATAATTGCTAGAAAATATATCGTAATCTGCATTCTGGCTGGGACTGATTTGGAGGTGATGATCCTTGCTATGATGAATGAAGTATCGGACTACGTCCGAGTAGCTGGGTTTTGAATGAATGAAAAAATTCAAGTATAAGGTGCAACTTAATCTCTAGCTGGATTGATGCCTCAGTTCTTCATGTTGATAGCGGGTGCCACTCTTATATAATGCAAGCAACCGACCTGGATGAGTGAAGGGAATTATATAAAATGGAAGTCCTGTAGAACCCGGAAATCCAGAGTTGAAGGCTGAGCGAGTATATGGGGCTATGTCATTATGAAACAACGTAGATAGACTGGGGTCGAAGTCATGTTGAGCATACTGGGGGATTCGGACCGAACAGAATCAGCTGGAGGAGGTAAGCCTAAGCCTCTACTCGAACTCTAATCGGTCTAGTTTCCATACTTTATAAATGCGCTACGCCATCTACGCAGCATTACTTAGTCGTCTACCTTTACGGCCTGCGGAATAAGTCATGGATGCCATGACAGGTGTTGCTCATCTATCAGAAGCTGAAAACCTTATTTACTGCAGTCCATGGGAACATGATTCATGCAACAATCCTTGAGGGTACTCGGAGAGCTGAACGTACATGATAGTCAGAACAGGGACCCCTACATGATTAAACGGTTATCTCGTCTCTTATTAAAGTGAGAAGAATTCGCAGTTTTATAAGATGGAAAATCTATCTTCACTTCTATCTTGGTCATTCATATGCTCACGCAAGATCCCCATTTGTTATTTATTTTCACCCATACTCCCTAGCCACATTATTTCGGCGAGATGAAGATTGCAACGATTGCAGGATCTCTCATTGGACTGGCTACCATTGCCGAGGGATTATTTACTGGCGAGGATTACAACGCGCAACTGGAGAAACTAAGGGTGATATTGAATACTACAAACCGTGAACAAACGAGGCCTCTCGAGGGGTGTTCCATCAAGCTTCCATTTGATGAGAGGTTTTCGCCAAAGGCATGCCGGCCTAGGGACGAGAATTGGATGAAAGACGTGAAGGCGGAGCTGTCAGTAAGTTGTTCAACTCCAGAAGAGCGTCACGGCAGACTGACATAAGGGCGGTACAGAAGGTCAAAACAAGGTTTGACGAGTTCCAAAGGTATTGGGACGGTTTGGGTCAGATTGGAACTTGGCTTACCCTCGGCGCCGTGGCCAAACCCGACACGATTGAAGTTTGGGCGCCATTTATGGAATTAGTTTGCTGCGAGGTAAGTACATGTAGCCTGAACAATGGCCGATAGGCGTTCATGCTTAGCTGACGCAACGATTCAGGATCCTAAGGGTGCAAATCCGCCTCCTTCTCCCCCACTGACAGTACAGGAATTGGGAGACCTGGTAAGTGACTCTTTCCTGTAATGGAAAACCATATACACTAACTGATGGAGCAAGGCCTCTAATAAGGAGGCTCTGCCACCTGCTGCTAAGAACCCAACTTTCGAGGAGAAGAAGCTGGATGAGCCTGAGCCAGTGGAATGGGAGTGTGGGTGTGCTGATCAAGGTGAACAAAAGACGAAAGACCCAGCTCAGGATGCAAAGGAGCGCGTCGAAGGAGAAGGGAATGGTAAGGTCCTTGAGGCGTTGCCAGAAGGGTGCATCGTGGAAGCAGCTCAAGGCAAGATATGGGTGCCCGGCATGGTGGCGCAGGTAGGAGCCGGCGTGGCTCTTTT
Organism: Hirsutella minnesotensis 3608; assembly: GCA_000956045.1. Taxonomy (NCBI): domain Eukaryota; kingdom Fungi; phylum Ascomycota; class Sordariomycetes; order Hypocreales; family Ophiocordycipitaceae; genus Hirsutella; species Hirsutella minnesotensis. The sequence goes on along the minus strand of KQ030506.1, from coordinate 572,319 downwards.
CAAGACGGCGTCGGCGACATGGCTTGCCATGTTGGCGACGAATCTGCCGGATCAGGGGTCGCAGCAGAAACCCTCGGCCATTCTGGAGGGAATCGAGGTTGAGGCAGATCCATCATCAGCAGGGGAGACAGCCACGGACAAGAACCAGCCGATACAAGGACCCCCCAGCGCTCTCCCGCAGCCACCAGCGGCAAGCCCAGAAACAAGCCCGGCACCACGCCCAGAGACGAGCTCCCAGACGATACCACCGGCGCCGTTGAGCCCAGATGAGGAAAAGAAGGAGAGAGATGCACTGGCCCAACTGCATACAGCGCCTCACTACCTTCCGGGGGGTCCGATCGATGTTCCTTGCGATGAGAAAACCCTCATGTGTGCTGGGAACAGGCGTCCGAGCGTTGTTCTTCGGGAGCTGATCAGTTGCATTACCAAGAAAGGGGTAGGCGCCTGGTTAAGAGAAAGCGGCATTTGCAATCCCAAGTATGGAAAGGTGCAATAAGCAAGTAAATGATTCTATATAGAACGAGCATGCGCTTAACTGTTTAAGGCCTTATTTACCAGGTCTACTTGTTTTACTACTCAGTCTACCTATAGAATATAATAACAGCTAGAGTTGTCTATAACAGATAAACTAGACGGGCAAGCGTCAGGATTTGATTGAACTATATAAGTTGTCGTTAGTGTCTGTTGTCCTGTAAGAAACTCTCCGTGTGTAGAAATTGCATAATTTCTAAAAGGGTCGCACATGTGGTTTCGCAGCGTTCCAAGCCCTCCGTGGATCGAGCCGCAAATACACATAGTCACACGGGCCCTGCCATCAGACCCCAGATTCTGATGCAAATCCTTATGTGTGATATCTTGGGAGGCTTAGAGTAATACCCCATGGCGGTATTTAATTACATGTCGACTTGTCCTGGTTGAGGATTGCTCGGAACAGACGAAGACAATTGGACTACATAGACAACTTGAATGTTGTCCACATCGCAGCATCCACAAGAACTTCAGACAGCGCACTCGGCTGCGTAGAATGAAGACAGAAAACATATTGATGATATTATCACACTATGGAAAACTGAATCTTTTCCAGTCACCGCTCTGAAGCGTCACAGAACTCTTGTCGTTTTGGGTTGGCTTCGTCAAGACCTGACTCCGTGTACATGCAGAGGAGGCGTTGACGGACGAGACAAGATAATTTCGGCTGCATTGCCGCACCGATAGCCAGACCCGGTGTCCAACAGTAAAGTTTCGACTTTCAAGGACAACATTAGGCATGCTCTCAAGTCCTGAATGTAGCCACAAACATTACGCAAAGCAAGATTCAACTTCTAGCATCTCATCTCAACGGGAACCCTACAAGCAATCCTGCTAGTGCGCGATCTCGAACAAAAAGCAGGATAAAGAAGAAACCACCCAAACACAGTTGCGTTCATATGCCGTCTTCAAGGGGATGCGATTGCGTCAGAATCTTGGACTTACAGCTGGAGTTCGGTAACGGGCCGTGCGTGACGCCCCCTCAACCTCGGCACAGGATGCGCGACCAATAGGGTGTCAGGTAAACTTGCCGTGTCTTCAGTTGTCAACCGAGACACCTCCTCACCTGCGTTGTACTTGTTAGCCCCCGTTGATAACGGCAAACAGCACATGCATCCGCCACGCAGAACAGGGCAAAAGCAAGCCCGCATCGGGAACGCCATTTAATTTCCGAGCGGCAAGCATCATCGAACGGCCACAGAGATCTTCAAACCTCGGTCGCACTGCATGTCCTGTCGGCATCGACGCTCTCGCCATGGCTCCTGATCCCAAACTCGAGCTGAGTGAGCAGGTCCCGTGGAGCGAGCCCGCCTGGTATCGCGCGCTGGCATCGCCGTACTACAACGATTCTCATCGTCGGCTGCGTAATCACATCAGGAAATACGTCGACGAGCATGTCCTCCCCCACGCGCTCGACTGGGAGGAAGAGGGAGCGGCGCCGCTCGAGGAGATGCTCAAGTTTGCTCAGTCGGGCATCCCCTTTGAGGACGTCCCGGACCAGTATCGGCCTCCGCACATTCCCCAGCTGGCTGGGATCCAGCGCAAGAACCTCGACGCATTTCACTTCCTCGTAGGCGCCGACGAGCTCGCGCGCATCGAGGGCGGCGTCGCCGTGGCGCTGGCCGGCGCGTCATCGATTGGCGTCCCGCCCATTGTCCACCACGGCTCCGAGGAGCAGAAGGCCAGGTGGCTTCCGGGCCTCTTCTCCAGGGAGACGAGCTTCTGCCTGGGCGTCACGGAACCCAGCGGCGGATCTGACGTGGCCGGGCTCGTCACGACGGCAGAGAAGTCTGCTGACGGCAGCTTCTTCACCGTCAATGGCGCCAAGAAATGGATCACGGGCTCTCCCTGGGCGACGCACATGACAACGGCGGTGAGGACCGGCGGGCCCGGCGTCGGTGGCATATCCGTGCTCGTGATCCCCATGGATGCGCCTGGCGTCACGGTGGAAAAGATTCACAACAGCGGCCAAAACGCCGGAGGCTCTTCGTTTGTCCATCTCGAAGATGTCCGAGTCCCGGCCGAGAACCTCATTGGCAAGGAGAACGGCGGTTTCGCCATCATCATGACAAACTTCAACAAGGAGCGCTTCATCCTGGCGGTCCACTGCAACCGCAAGAGCCGGACGTGCCTTGCCTTGGCCTTTGCGTACGCACTACAGCGCGAAACCTTTGGGCAGCCCTTGATGAAGAGCCAGGTCATCCGGCGGAAGCTGGCCGAGGTCGCGCACCGCGTCGAGGCTCACTGGGCATGGCTCGAGCAGGTTGCCTATCATGTCGAGCAGTCACCCATGGGCTGGCAGAGCCCGGATATAGCCAGTCGCATCGCGCTGCTCAAGGTCCAGGGCGGCCAGATGGTCGAGCTGGCTGCGCGAGAGGCGCAACAAATCTTTGGCGGTGCTGGATACCAAAAGGGAGGACCGGGAGCTACTGTTGAGCAAATCAGTCGCGATCTCCGCATGTTGGTCAGTATCTTTCCCAAGCCTGAGCAGAGTTCGAGTCGAGCCATGCTGACGAAGCGTTGACAGGTTGTCGGTGGCGGCAGCGAGGAAGTCATCACAGACTTGGCTATCCGGCAAGAATTGTCCTTGGCGAAGCAGGCGGCAAAGCTTTGACAGAATGGTATGCATTCAATGCTGTCTAGGCAAGTGATGGATGATGTATTGTACCAAGACTTGCTGTCTGCCGAGCTGCGCGCATCGCAGACTGCATGCCGGCCAAAGTCCGTCGACACAAAAAGCCTCCTGCACAAGTCTGTTTCGTAGATTGAGTGGCAAGCACCGGTGTCTATTTTTCCTGTAAGGATTGCGGGCACTCAAGTCGCGACTGGACGGCTGTTAAGAGAGCTGAAGCGGCTCGACAGATTGAATCGAGTGTCTGCAGACGGCGTGCAATGCCAGACACAGGAGCCTCAGTCTCGCAGAGGCTCGAGCAAGACTTGCCGAGCTGCATGACACGCACAGGTAGTGAGCTGGCCCTCAGAGATGATCCCTGAATAGAGTGCGCATGCGTCAGTATATCACGGGAACCCTTTCTCAGCTACACATGCAGAGTGAACCAGTCGTCCGTCATTGCCATGTTTAGTCTTGAATATCCATCAACTTCACAGCGTGTTTGTCCTGTCCAAGACTTGTCCTGATTTGACGTTGGACGCATTCTACGGAAGGGCACGCCAAGAAGAGGGTTCAGGACGAAGCATCAATGACCCTGTGGACGACGCGGCTATCCCCGCAAAAAGACAGTTGACGGAATGATCCATACTAGCATGCTAGCCTTTCTGGCACTGCCGCTGTTGCATGTGCATGCCACTCGCCTGGCTCACCGCAGGAATCGCCCGGAATCCACTGGCTACAGGCTGCGGTAATCGCTTGGGCCCCTCGAACCGGGCCCATCATAACTGCATTACTGACCGCAGGGGTGACTTCGGGGGACTCTGTTGTGTGTAACACCAGCAGACGAGTGAGGTGGGCATAACTCGGGCATTGGATCTTGTCGGTCAGCTGGGAGAGCACCGGGACCGAGATGCACCGATTTGCGCGACGGTCAGGGCTGCTGACAGAGGGAGCAATGCCGACTCGGCCGGTCCGGAGGTGTTAAACGCAGATCGCCCAATACGTCACCGTCTGGTTCGAGACATATCGATTCCGAGAAGCTGGTGCAAGCCGAGGATGTGGCGGAACGGATTTACCGGGTCCATGGAAAAAGGGGGCAACGGAGAGGCCAGGGCCGATGTCACCACGCGTGCGGGAGAGATGCGCATGGGTCGTAATTGATCTGCTCTTGCAGACAAGCGAGATGCTCTGCGGCGATATTTGCAGTCGGGATTCTCCAAGGCCATGTCTCGGATCCTTGCTCTCTTCTGCTCTGCCCGTCACGAGCATGCCGTAGACGGCGACCGTGAGTGGTGCTGATGAGACGAAGGGCCGTTACCGTTGCAATATGCGCGGGTTTTCCACTCGTACTTTGCAATCAGTATTCGTACAGCTTGCCAGACTAGCGCATCGTGCCGTCCAGCGTGACGTGGCTACGGGAGGCCCGGCATGGCCTTGCATGCGGGGCCGGATGCCGAGAGCAGGTGCCGGGACCCACCTTCGGCGCGCGACGGCGCTCCCCCAAGCTGCTACCCCGTTTCTCCCCTCTGATGCTTTGAAATCGAGGTCCCTGCATGGGAATCCGGCCGCGGAGCATTCTGGCCGGAAAGCCTAGCCTTTCGGCGATCGTCGCTGACCTGCTCATTATGCCCGATATTACGGCATGCAACCTCGGCTTGGTTAGCCGTGAGCACATAGGACCGGGCTGGAACGCACCCGGGCGCCGGCCATGATGCACGAGTGATGTCGACCGTTTTTTCGGTCCCGTAAAGCATGATATAAGAGAGATCTCCTCAGACCAGCAGATTACAGTTCTCCACTTCGAAACATCAGCATCTCCAGCAACATAACCATCAGAATCATAACCATCAGCAACATAATCATTAGAAGCATAACCATCATCAACATTCATCACACCATCGTCCCGATACCCAACACACGCGGAGCATACTTTTACTAGACAGATACCCAAGATACCGAAGTTCGATTCAACTCAACTATTTACTTATTTGTCCTTCACCTTCCCTGCCTACTTCGAATTGCCGAGTTATCAAATCCACCGCCAATGACTGCACCCGAGGAACCAAACTCGTCGCGACCCAACTACGGGCGCCGCCTACTCCCCAACATCGTCGACGAGACAGCTGCTGCCGAACCAGACCGCCCCTATGCATACGCGCCTCTCTCAAACAAGCCCGAAGATGGATGGGGACCCATTACATTCAAGCAACTTGCCACTGCAGTTGACCGCGTCGCTCGCATAGCTGCCGATACCATCAAGGCCGAATCTACAGAGGCATTCCCGACAGTGGCCTACATCGGCCCCAACGACATCCGATATGCCGTCGTCATGCTTGCTACCATCAAGGCCGGCTGCCAGGCCCTGTTCATCTCTCCGCGCAACAGCGAGGAGGGCCAGTTGAGCCTGTTTGAGCGGACAAAGTGTGACCATATCTGGTACGCCGACAGCTTCGAGGAGCTGGTCCAGCCCTGGCTCGGCAAGAGGCAAATGAAGGCCACCAAGGTCTCGACGTTTGAGACCTGGCTCGAGTCCAATCCAGAGCCCTTCCCCTACAACCCTCCCTTCGACAAGGCTCGCTTTGATCCCATGGTCGTTCTTCACACGAGCGGCTCCACCGGCATCCCGAAACCCATCGTCGTGCGGCAGGGCGCCGTCGCCGTCGCCGATGGACATCGAAACCTGCCGAGGCATCAGGGCGGCCAGATCATATGGAGAGCCTGGCAGGATCACGCGACTCGCTTCTTTCTACCCATGCCGCTCTTCCACGCCGCCGCCCTCGATGCAGGCATCGTTGTCCTCGCCATGATGTACCAGGTGCCTATCGCGCTGGGCATGCCGAATCAACCGCTGACAGCAGACCTCACCATCAAGTGCCTGAAGCACGCCGGAGTCGATGCGGCTTTCTTGCCTCCGTCCATTATCGAGGAGCTGTCGAACAGCGAGGAGGGCCTCGAGGCGTTGAAGAAGCTCTCTTTTGTGACCTTTGGTGGAGGTAAGCATCACTGTGATACCCCTAGATGGTGACATGGTCAAAGTGATTGAGCGCTGAGATTGGGAACATAGGTGCCTTGACAGAGGCTGCAGGCGATACTCTGGTGAAGCATGGAGTCGTGCTCAACAATGTCATTGCCTCCACAGAGTAAGCTCTGCCCTCAAAATTGAATGCAAAGCCTGAGAATGTAGTTCACTGACAGAAATGCAGATTGATGCCCTACGTCCTTTACTACCAAAAGAGACAGGAATTATGGCAGTACTTCATCTTCAACAGCGAACTCATGGGAGCCGACTGGAAGTGCATCGACCCCGAAGACAACATTTACGAAATGCGCATCCGCCGTAAAGACCCACGAGACCCTCTCGATCAGCCCTGCTTCTACACATTTCCAGACTTGGAAAACTGGTCCACTGGAGACTTGTACAAGCCACACCCTTCGCTCCCCAACCACTGGATCTACCACGGCCGCGGTGACGACGTCATTGTCTTTTCGACCGGCGAGAAGCTCAACCCCGTGACCATTGAGAATCACGTCTTTGGCCATCCGAGCGTCAAGGGGGCCATGGTTGTCGGCCAGGAGAGGTTCCAGCCCGCGCTCATTGTCGAGCCCCATGTAACGCCCTCCAACGACGAGGAAGCCAAGGCCTTCATCGACAAGCTGTGGCCACTCGTCGAAGAGGCCAACAAGTCTTCTGTGGCTCACGGACGCATCGCCCGACGGCTTATTGCCCTATCCGATCCCAAGCTCCCGTTTCCACGCGCATCCAAAGGCACTATCCAGCGCGGGACCGCACTCAAAATGTACAAGGACCACATCAACACCATCTACAAGCGAGCAGACGAGGTCGAGGCCGTGCCGCTCGACTTTGGCAGCCAAGAGGCCTTGACGCAATCCATACTGGCCATGCTCACTTCCAACGTCGGCGCCAAGGACGTCGAGCCAGACACCGACTTATTTACCATTGGCGTCGACTCGCAGCAGGTCATGACCATCTCGAGCATCTTGCGCAGCAGTACAAAGTCCGCCGGTGTGTCCATTTCTCGCGAAGCGCTGGCGCCTCGCGTCATTTACGCCAACCCGACGCCGGCCAGCTTGGCCGAGTATCTTCTTGCTCAGACCAAGGAGGGAGGCGACGCGGGCGAGGACGACGAGGCGCGCGAGGTCAAGAAGATGGAACGCTTGATTGCAAAATACACGACAGACCTGCCAGCATCCAACGCCAACAAGCCAGATCCCTTGGACGAGGGCCAGACCGTGTTGCTCACAGGCAGCACCGGCTCCCTGGGCGCCTATCTACTCGATCGTCTCTGCAAGTCTCCCGACGTCAAGAAGATCGTTGCTCTAAATCGCGGCGCAGACGGCGGAGCCTCGCGTCAGGCCTCCATCAGCACCGCCCGCGACCTCGGCACCGACTACTCCAAGGTCGAGTTTCTCGGCAGCGATCTCGCCAAGCCTGACCTGGGACTCGGCTCGGCAAAGTACGCGGAGCTGCTCGCCCAAGCCGATCGCATCATCCACAACGCATGGCCGGTCAACTTCAACATCAGCGTTACCTCGTTTGAGCCGAATATCCGCGGCGTCCGCCACCTCGTCGACTTTGCAAACGCGGCGGCCAAGCGAGTCCCGATCGTATTCCTATCAACGATTGGCACGGCCGAGCTGTGGTCGTCTCAGGAGCCTGTCCCCGAGAGCCGCCTCGACGACTTTTCGGTCGCCGCCATGGGCTACGGTCGCTCCAAGCTCGCTGGGAGCGAGATCTTGCAGGCCGCCTCCGATCACTCGGGAGTCCCTGCGGCTACAATCAGGGTCGGCCAGATCGCAGGTCCCCGAGGCGCCAAGGGCATGTGGAACAAGCAAGAATTCATCCCGTCCCTCATAGCAAGCTCCCTCTACCTGGGTATCCTTCCGGCACACATCGGCGCCGGAGAAGTAGTGGACTGGATCCCCATCGAAGACATGGCCGGCCTCATCCTCGACGTCGGCGGCATCACCGTCAGGCAGCCCGTCTCGCAGGTCAACGGCTACTTCCACGGCGTCAACCCGGCCAAGACGAAGTGGGGAGAGCTGGCACCCGCGCTGGCCGAATACTACGGCGGTCGGATCAAGAAGCTCGTGAGCATGGAGGAATGGGTCAAGGCCCTCAAGGCGAGTGAGGGCGCCGGCGCCGACCTCGACAAGAATCCCGCCGTCAAACTCATTGATACCTACGACGGCATGCTCAAGGCGTCTCGGGCGGGCATCGAGCATATTAATTTTGAGATGAAGAAGACTGTCAAACACAGCCCGACAGTGGCGCGACTCAGCCCCATCACTCCGGATCTGTTGAGGAATTGGTGCGGACAGTGGAATTTTTGAGTGCATAGGTTTGGCCTTGAGGCATCATGAGCGGATATGTAGAGGATGGCTTTGTCCATTCACTTGAGTCAATGACCAAAGGCTCAACTTCACTGCTGAATAGACTTTTATGGACTTAGAGTTCCAATCTTGCCAAAATTTCAAAAAAGAACAATTCAGTCACTACATCCCCACATAGCTTCTCCTACGCGCAGTCGCAGCTCACAGAATCGCGACAGTCTTCAAGATAAAGGACAATGGCCTTCACAAGCTAACACCGCAGCCCATGTTCAAAATTCATCTCATGTGATCGCGTTGATTGATAGCGAGCGATCAATAGCGATAACTTACAAGGCAGACGATCACGGGTTTGGCCCGAACGTTTCCGGTGCCCCCAGGTTGGGGGCTTTAAGGATAGAACCCACGCAGGATGATTAGGTTTTCGCTGATGGGAGAAGAAAGAAAAACGCACGTTTCCAGACTAATAAAAAGGGGAGAAATCACTGCTTCACTTCGACCACCGTTCCGATAATGCCATAAAAAGATCTACATCACAAAAAAACAAACGGCCTGGTCCCACCAGGGCTCGAACCTGAGACCTTCGCATCACCAACATTTGGAGGACTCCAATTATTAGTACGACGCTCTAACCTACTGAGCTATGGGACCGCTTGTTGATGTATGGAACAGCGCTATTACATATCATATCCTCATCACAATCATTGTGTTGAAAACGGACAAAAGCGCCCTCACTGCCTCCGAGGACCCAGGCGACATTTTTGGGCAGTAATGATATTGAAAGTGTAGGCTATCATTCGCCAAACTCATTGGAATGTTTCTTCGTCAGGATTCTCTTGAGTCCCACGCCTCTGGTGATGAGATAGGAAGGCAAAGATCCTCTATTCTTACTGGAGTAACCGAATTCAAAGACCTGAGATCAGGCAGAGCTATGACATCCCGATGCTAGCATGAAAACGACAGGAACTCGTCATCGAGACGCAGTTTTCGCCAATGGAGTTGAATCGCCCCAGTCTCCTCCTCCTCCTCCGCCGCCGCCGCCACCATCACCACCGCAATCATCATTTACCGTCGCATGATGACCCTGATTAAAAAAAAGGCCGGCGGCCAAATAGTCGACATCCTAGTTGCAATGACAGCCAGAATATGTGCAAAGATGTCTGTCATGACGACAATGATGGCTAGGAAGATATCATGAACCGACGTCGTCGCCGCATTATCACTCAACTACGTTATAAAGATCATGGAACCCCCTTCCCTTTTTGGCCATGGCCGTCACCACCAGGATATCCCAGTCTTTCCCAAAAGGCATAGTTAGAAGAGTCAGAGTTTCCGGTGGCTGGGTTGAATAAGTGGCAATAGTTTTCCCGTCACGGTTGACGAAATCCGAAGTTGACCGAGTAAGCCCTTTTCGTTTCCACTGACCACATAGACCACCATCAGTTGTAGTCACTTTGTACGTGGACGTGAATCGTGCCGGATGTTCCATGGTGATTGTGACTCCAGGCATATCGATGTTGATTTTGGAATAAACATAGTGTATTCGTGCAACGACGGCGCCTGCTTTTCCATGAGCGTCTGCTCTGCGAATCGTCAATTCGTGTTTTTCGCCCCAGGTGAAGTCGCCGACGTAGACGACGGTCCTTTTGTCGGAGTCCGTAATCGTAACGCCAGAGCAATCGGGCGCATCCTTAAAGTGTAGCACATGCGGTGTGCTCTGCCTGGGCATGGACGCGGTCATTTTGCCAGGGATTGGTGGAGTCACCGTGGACTTAAGGCTCGTTTAGACATGAATATTCAATGCCTCTTCTCCCCGCGACCCGAGGCGCCTGAAGATGGGGGCTCTGTATATAGGCTGTCAAGAATGACAGGGTCAAGAATGACAGGATTGATCATGTGCGAGATGAGTCCTGGTCACGCTCGCAACGCCGCAAGCGCCATCCTAAATCTCCCACCACAAAGTAGGTTAATGTGGCTAAAGCACGGCGTACGCTAACCAAATTGAATTACTAACTAAGTTAGCCGCATAGGCGCAATAGAGGCAGGCATAGCAATAGAGGTTGCGAAGGCAAGCACGGGAGGCAACGGCAGGCGCGAGTAATGGAGGTCGCGAAGGCAAGCAGGAGAGGCAGAGGCAGGCAAGAGTAATAGAGGCCTCTACCTACCTCTTTTGCCTGCCTCTATAGCCTCTATTACTCGCGCCTGCCTCTGCCTCTCCTGCTTGTCTTCGTAACCTTTATCCTGCGCAACTCTATTACACGCGCCTGCCTTACGTCATAGCTGCGGCGTTCAAGCCGCCTTGGCCACCTTTGTGGTGGAAGATCATAGAAAAGTGGTGTAATTTTAAGTGGTCCCAAAATCTTCTCTTGATGGCTTCGTTGAGTTTAGAAGGGGTTCAAAGCTCACACGCCAGAAATCGGAGTTTTGGCTTCAATATGTGCACACCTTGGACTACATGTATTTCTGATGTCATTCAGTTATTCTCATGGCATCTTTATCTTCTACGACATCAAGGAGAAACGGATGCGCCCATGAGGTCACGCTGCTCCTGCTCTCTTTCTAATACAAAATGACGAGTTCAAATCGTTCTTTCACATGAATAACAAGCTTCTGGCGTGGCATCAGGACACCTTGCGCCGCAAGCATCCTAGCGGTGTGGGCTATTTATGAAGGGAAGCCATCTTTCTGATCTCCATGGGCGAATTTATTCGACCCGATTGAAATAAGATGCAGGCCTTGCCTCAGAAATCACGTCTCGACAAAATGACTATTTGACCGACATGCATGTATTAAACTCGACCAAGGGTTAGTCTCGTACGAACCAATGCTTCGGGAATAAACCGGGTTGGGTTTGACTTGGCAGTGACTGAATGCAAACGTATTCATACCCTCGTTCGCATTTGAAGGCATCCCGTATGCCTGCCGTATGACTGGTTTGGCCGTCGTCTTGTGCCGACTTAATCCGCATTGTGCAACCGACCAAAAGCGTGGTCTCCCGCTTCGCTACTCAGTCGGCCTATCAAACAGTAAGCATATTTTACTGTGAGGTCATGATGCATCGCGCGCCGGACCGCCATCCAAACTAAATAAGGCCACGCAGCATCCCCGAACTCGAGCGGCATCATCCTCCTCATCTGAAGCAGGTTGCGGCCATTGAGAGACGAGGCGTCTGCTTCTCTGCGATAACCGAAATGGACTTTCTTCGGGAGCCATACGATGCCAAAGCCGTCGCCGGTTGGCTCGTCTGCGAAATGTGCGGGACGCAGTTCCCAACGGCCGATGAGCAAATCACCAAGACGTGTCATATTTGCGATGATCCGCGGCAGTTTGTTCCGCCCTCGGGACAGAGGTTCACGACGCTGGACAAGGTTTCGAGATTGCATCGAAACGAGTTCACCACCTATGATCAGGATCCGCGGCTCACCTTTATCGAGACGGCGCCCAAGTTTGCCATAGGGCAGAGGGCGATTCTCATCCGCACGCCTCAAGGCAACGTTCTCTGGGATTGCGTGGCCTTGTTGGATGTAGAAACGATCGCGAAAATCACAGACCTGGGGGGTCTCAAGGCCATGGTCATCAGCCACCCGCATTACTATACCACGCACGTCCAGTGGGCCAGAGCGTTCAACTGTCCCGTATATCTTGCCGCCGATGACAAGTCGTGGACCGTCATGGATTCGTCTCACCAGGCTTTCCTGACGGAGACGACGACGGACATTGAGGGCACTGGCGCAGTGGCCATTAAGGTGGGAGGCCCACTTTCCGGGGTCTCTCGTCCTGCTTTTTGACGGCCGCCTCTTCATCGCCGACACGTTGGTCACCACTCCAGCAGGGATGGGCAAGTGGGAGGTCGATGCGCTGGGTGCTCAGCGGGAGAAGCCCCCAGGCCTGAATACCTTTACGTTTCTCTGGAGCATCCCCAACTCGATCCCGCTCAATCCAGATGAACTAGCTCGCATGTGGAAGATTCTGCGGGCGTACGACTTTCAAGCAACGCACGGTGCGTTCATGGGAATGGATGTTGAGGATATTAGGATCAAGAAGAGAGTGCTGGATAGCATGCAGATTCAAACCAGGTTCATGGGCCATGACAAGCACGCCGTGTTAAGCGAGACGGTGTAACGTCGGCTCCTGTTGGATAATATTTTCGCAGGAAAGCAATTTGTGGGATTTTGGCAATGATATTCGGCGAGGACTTGTCGTGATGATGCGTTCAGAACGTTGAAGATACTGCTCTTTCGTTAGGCGTTGTTCATTCGACATTGATTGTCAATATGACGGCGCGTGTCATCAGACTGACGTCCTTTGGGAAGCATGGGAGAGGGAACTGCCATGTACGGTGCAGGTCGATAGCGATGGCGTAGTTGAGGTCATGATGTGGCGGACATGGCGACCTTGATGTCTTTGCAACATCGGACTCCTTATCCATCATCTGTTGGCCGGACAAAGGGTCAAACCAATATTACTGGAGGACTCTGGAGATATCGGAAAGAGCTACATCCGATCTTGTCACGTGAATGGACTCAAGCGCAGCGGTGCAACATTGTCGCCCATTCGACCTGGCAGATGCAGCAAAAGGGCTGATGAGAAGTTCAAAGTCTGGAGCCAGAGGCACGGAATACCTTGAAGGGACCGGCCCGAACAGTATCCAGAGTTGCGCTTGACCTGGTACACGACAGACGGCTTTGAGGCCTACAGAGCCACTGCTCCCACATGCTCCATCACGCCTACCAGGGCATGCGATGGTGCCGGTGCTCGTGTTACTCGGCTGGAGACGCCGAGGGCTGGAGACGCCGCCGAGGCCGTGCCACCGCGCTTGTACCAGACGTGCATGACCTTCTGCATCTGCATGTCTGGGGGCGTGATTAAAGCCGAAACGGACGGTTCCAGGGAGATCCCCTTACAGTCGGTGCAGGGTCACGAACCTTGCTTTTCGTCTGTCGAGATTGATAATCTATCGTGGACGGCATCAAGCTGCACGAGTCGTTCCACGGCCCAGCAGAGACGTATTGTCGGAATGGCCTGGATGAACGACGTTGGCATGATTTTCGCGGCCGATTTAGGCTCAATGGGGATTGGACAGTCTGTGCCGAGTCGAGACTGCATGACTGCAGCAAAAGGTGAGGCATGACTGTCGACGAAGCAATTCACGGTCTGTGGTCCAAGCAACGCAAGGCCGTCTGGCCAGAGCGGCACCTGATTGGCTGCAGATGGCATAGCAGCGTCGGTTTCGGCTCGAGCAAGGTCCCATGGACAGCTAACCAATGTCGGGCGGCGCCCAGGCGCGAAAGGTGTTTGACGTGTCCGCTGGCCTCGCTTTCCTGTCTCGCTGAGACTGTACCGAATGCCGCCGCGTCCTTGTCCGATCCGACGCCACCAAAGAGTCTGTCCAAATTGCACGCCGCACTTGAGTGGAAATGGGGCTTGAGTTTTCGTGAGGGGAACAGGTAGCGTCTGGGGTGAGACGCAGCCATTCGCCAACGCACAGACATGGAAGGGTCCGACCTGGTTGGCACGCGAAGCCGGCGTAATAGCTGAGGCGGAGGGAGGTGGAGAGAGAATGGACTTGGAGGTGAGAGAGGTGAGGGTCGAGATGGAAAGTGCGCGTCAGAGTAGCATCGTGTGTACCCGTTGCGGCACGCGGGTACTCGACGCCCCAGGCCAAAGTAGACGCCGCTAGCTCCAAGCCCGTCCGTTTCGGATGGTGGGGAGCTCTGCTGCTATCCCAGGAGCTGTGGGAAGGCTGCGGTATCGCCGGGTACCTGGAGCAGGAGGTGGAACATGGATGCAGGTACTCGCGGAGCTTGTACCTCGACTCTGGCAGCGGGCATGCGAGAGGGCATCCGCGTTGACAGCGGATGCCTATCAAAGCAAGAGACGTGAAGTTGATATCTCGATCGAGTATTAAGCCTATTGGAGTCAAGAATCAACGAAAAAACCAAGATGCTGCAGATTGGCGAGGACGATTTACAAGGAAAGCACCAGACACTGGCGTGGAATGGAGACAGGGCCGGGGAGGTTCCGCATCCCATCGATTTGGCACCCCAAAAAAAACGCCTTGCTGCGACATCATCGGGATCACCACCTCGAATCGCTCGCCGCTTCACCACAACCCAGAGGAACCCTTCTCTCCTTCTCACTCACGCTCGCCTTCTCCCCCATCCTCTCTCTGCCCTCGGCCCCCCTTTCCGATCCGCGTTCCGCGTTCGTCTTGTAGCACCCCCATCCTCAGCACCCATCATCCCCGTTAGCATTCTTTTTTTCTTTCCTGCGTGGTTGTTGCATGCTTCCAAACTCTAGATGCCAAATCCTCGTTGCCTGTCCTTTTTTTGTTCCGCATCAGCAACCCCGGGATAGGATCGTCTCAGCAGCCCGCGGCGCCCCCCCTTGACACGGATCCGAAAAAGGTCAACTCTCCTTTGCATCACCCGCCCCCATTCCGCCTCCCCACGCCTGACCCAAACCCCCATACCCGGTATCCTTGACTCCGCCGCTTCCATTCTTTCTGCCTCTGCCATCGTCACCGCCCATCCGTCGCGACGCATCGCCATCTGCAACACTTGTCGAATCTAGCCGAAGCGGCTGCGCGTAGCTTTTGCACATGGATCTGAACTGGCCTTGATAGCCTCTAGGCCCGTTCCAATCGGCTGTGCCAGCATCGTCTCCGTCGCTGTCTGGAGCGTGACCACGTTTCGCCTCCATTTCCCCATCGTATCGAGCCCTCGTTGAGCGCGCGGCCGCCATGGACAAGAGCAATAGCTTCCGCTCCACCGTCCTGTCCAACGACGGCGACGAGCGCGACAGACGGCAGCGGCGCGACGTCGTCACCGCAGGGAGCCTCAGCAGGCCCGACGGAGCCGCAGCACGCCGCTCGCCCTTTGCCGGGCTGCGCTCGCCCACGCGCGACCTTCACCAGTCGCTGCCGGCGCACTCGTCGCCAAATAACAGCAGCGGCAGCAACAACAACACCAACAGCGCCAATCGCAGCTCGCTGCTTCAATCGCCGCCACGCCCGCCCTCGTTACACAACCCAAACCGCTCCCACAGCCATCACAGCCCCAGCCCCTACATGGCCTCGTCCTCGTCGGCGGCCGCCCGTGCTGATGGCGATGCCGGTCCGTTGCCGCCGCCCTCGTCGCTCGCCCCGTCGTCCAACCACAACAGCAGCAGTCACCATCATCACGGCCCGCACCCCGTCTCTCCCCGTCACGGCACTGCTGTCTACTATGCGCCCTCGTCGGCCTCGCCCTCCGACTC
This sequence comes from Hirsutella minnesotensis 3608, assembly GCA_000956045.1. Lineage (NCBI taxonomy): Eukaryota > Fungi > Ascomycota > Sordariomycetes > Hypocreales > Ophiocordycipitaceae > Hirsutella > Hirsutella minnesotensis. The sequence goes on along the minus strand of KQ030506.1, from coordinate 556,574 downwards.
GTCCTCGCACCAGCAGGCGCGCGAGAAGCCGGCCTCGGGCAGAGTTTACGACCCTACGACAGACACCACCAAGGAGCGTCGGGTCTCAGACTCCTGGCGCAACGCGCCCCAGGCCTCCACGCCAAAGGTAAGCCCACCCCGAGTCCACTTCTTTTTTTCCTCCCCCGGCCACTTGGGCCCTTCTGTCCTCGACGCACCGACTTTTCCCTACCCCTTCCATCGCCCTTGGCTGGGTCCCATTTCATCACCCATCATTCATCATCACCGCCATCGCCATCGCCATCACCACCACACAACACTGTCCTTTTCCCATCCCATCATCCCCCATTCTCGCCGCATCGCTGTCCTCCATCATGGATGCACTCTCCCTTGCACAACCCCCAATCCGGACCTAGTCATCCAGCAAAGGCTCACTCGATCCGCTCGCAGCCTGCCGAGTACTACAACGGCTCCTACCCATCTCCTCGGGGCCCATCGTACAACCGACCTCGCAGCCCGCTGTCCCAGTCCCACCCGAACCTTGCGGCGGGCTCGCTGCCCCCCCCCAGCCAGCGTCCTCAAATGCCTTCACCTACTCAGCGTCAAGCTTCCGCGGCCAACGCTGGTGCAGCCACCAATGGTTCATCCACGCTGACTTCCGCAATGAAGCCCGACACTGCGGCTGCTTCGTCTCCGAAGCTGGCAGCCTCTTCAAACGTGAGTCGGCGCCCAATCTCGCCCCCTGATGATTGCCCGCAAGCTCACCATATCCTCCTACAGAGTTCCACTCGCGCTGCTGATCCCATGTCCTTCTCCAATATCCTCTCGAGCTCTGAGCCTGCACAGAGACCAGCCACGCGGAGCCCCATCATCGCCAAGGCCAGGTCGCCCGAGTCCAAGCCCAAGCCCAAGCCCAAGGCAGAGCCTGAGCCCGAGCCCGAGCCCGACGCGGATGTGGATACCGAGATCGACAAGGACGTAGAGACCGAGACCGAACCCGCCGTCCCGAAAAGGACTGAAATCGTCGTCAAGAAGAAGATTGCTCGGAGGTCCACCAAGGGACGGGCGTCCGACATTCGAGATGCCGAAGCTCCAAAGACTAAGCGAAGGTCGTCGATCAAAAAGGAATCGCCGGCTCCCCGTACCGCTTCGAAACGCCAAGCCAACGGCGTACCGAAGCCAAAGACTTGGTCCAACGAGATGGAGAAGAAAATTTCCGCTTGCGAAGCTCAGCTTGAAAATGACGCTTCAAAGCTTGACCCAGACGAGTTCGACGACCGACTGTACAAGGAGCGAGCTGCCAAACGTCGACGCCTCATGGCCGACTTGGATATCGGCCAAAATCGCCTTCGCCGTGAGGACTTTGCCGTCAAGGCGACCAAGAAGCTGACCAGCCATTCGGAGCTTGGCAAGCGGCGATACGACGACGTCTTTTACGACGAAGCTCTACACGAGGTCCGCGAACAAGAACTATTTGCCGAAAAGGAACGCAAAAAAGACATGCAGCGCAAGCGTCGACGCGAAAAGTCCATGGCTGTCACCATCGGTCAGAAGGAGGCAGCCCTTGCCCGCGCATTGGCTGCAGAGGATGAAGCCGAACGCGCCAAGCACCTTCGCGACGCCGCCAGGGCTAACAAGAAAGCTCTACAGACAAAACTCATCCTCCAGAAGGGCATCAAGGGTCCAGCCCGCAATCTTGAGCTGAGTGTGGATGATGGTCTTTCCAGCTTCAACGTCTCGGATGCCGAAACCCCCAAGTCCAAGTCCAAAGCCAAGGGAACCAGACCCAAAAAGTCCAAGGAGCAGAAGCAGGCCGAGAAAGACTCGGCCGAAGCTGCCCAGGCTGCCCTTGATGCTGGCAAGGAACTGCCTCCCAAAGAAGAGGGCAAGGTCCGCATAAAGATCAAGGGCCGATCCAAGGACAAAGACAAGGATAAGAAAGAGGGCAAAGACAAGACCAGGGAGAAGGGCAAAGATAATGACAAGGACAAGGATAAGGACAAGGACAAGGCCGATGTCGACAAGACCGAGAAGGACCCAGAGCAAGACAAGAAGGACGAGGCCGCCGAGCTCGAGAAGAAGTTCACGTCAAAGGGCTACAACCAAATCTATGAGCAAATCTGGCGCGACATGGCACGCAAAGACATTAACAAGACTTTCAAGCTCGCCGTTGACTCGTACGCCACCAAGGGCTCCAACCTCAAAAAGACGGCCATCCTGGCGTCTAAGGAAGCGAAAAGGTGGCAGCTGCGGACAAACAAAGGCACCAAGGACTTGCAAGCCCGCGCCAAGCGTGTCATGCGCGACATGATGGGCTTCTGGAAGCGCAACGAGCGAGAGGAGCGAGACTTGCGTAAAGCCGCCGAGAAGCAAGAGATTGAAAACGCCCGCCGGGAAGAAGCCGATCGCGAAGCTGCCCGGCAGAAGAGAAAGCTCAACTTCCTCATTTCCCAGACAGAACTCTACTCTCACTTCATTGGCAAGAAAATCAAGACCGACGAGGTGGAGCGAAGTACGGATCATCCTGACGTCGCCAAGGATGGCAACGAAATCAGGGAGAACAAACTGGACGTTGACGAGCCGGACGGTCCCGTGGCTGGCAAGGTCACCAACTTTGAGAATCTCGATTTTGATGACGAAGACGAGTCAAATCTCCGAGCAGCAGCCATGGCCAACGCCCAGAACGCCATTGCCGAAGCTCAGAAGAAGGCCCGCGACTTCAATAATGAGGGCCTGGACATGGACGAGGAAGGTGAAATGAACTTTCAAAATCCCACTGGCCTCGGTGACGTCGAGATTGAGCAACCCAAACTCATTAATGCCCAGCTCAAAGAGTACCAGCTCAAGGGCCTCAACTGGCTCGTCAACCTCTACGAGCAGGGCATCAATGGCATCTTGGCAGACGAAATGGGTCTGGGCAAGACGGTTCAGTCCATCTCCGTCATGGCCTATCTCGCGGAGAAGCACGACATTTGGGGCCCCTTCCTTGTCGTCGCGCCTGCTTCGACGCTGCACAACTGGCAACAGGAAATTGTCAAATTCGTGCCCGAATTCAAGATTCTACCCTACTGGGGCAGCGCCGGCGATCGAAAAGTGTTGCGGAAATTTTGGGACAGGAAGCACTCCACCTACCGCAAAGACGCCGCCTTCCATGTGTGTGTCACGTCATATCAGCTGGTCGTTTCTGACGTCGCCTACTTTCAAAAAATGCGCTGGCAATACATGATTCTCGACGAGGCGCAAGCTATCAAGAGCTCATCCAGTTCGCGTTGGAAGTCGCTACTCGGCTTCCATTGTCGCAATCGACTCCTTCTGACCGGAACGCCCATCCAGAACAACATGCAGGAACTCTGGGCACTGCTCCATTTCATCATGCCGTCTCTGTTCGACTCTCACGACGAGTTTAGCGAGTGGTTCTCCAAAGACATCGAGTCGCACGCACAAAGCAACACCAAACTCAACGAAGACCAGCTGAAGCGTCTGCATATGATTCTCAAGCCTTTCATGCTTCGTCGTGTGAAGAAGCACGTGCAGAAAGAGCTTGGCGACAAGATTGAGATGGACGTCTTCTGTGATCTCACGTACCGACAGAGAGCTTATTACAGCAACCTGCGGAACCAAATCAACATCATGGATCTCGTCGAAAAGGCGACAATGGGCGACGATCAAGATTCGGGTACGCTCATGAACTTGGTCATGCAGTTCCGTAAGGTCTGCAATCACCCCGACCTTTTTGAGCGAGCCGATGTTACGTCGCCATTCTCCTGCGGCCACTTTGCCGAAACAGCCTCCTTTGTTAGAGAAGGCAATAACGTGACGGTGGGCTATTCTACGCGGAGTCTGATTAACTACGAGCTGCCTTCACTTATTTGGACCAAGGGCGGCCGACTCAACAAAGCTAGTAGCGACAATCTGCACGCCGGATGGCGCAACAAGGCATTGGGTCATATGTTGAACATTTGGTCGCCCGAGCACGTGCGGACCAGCACCGAAGGCTCCGGCGGTTTCTCCTGGCTTCGATTCGCGGATGCATCCCCTGGTGAGGTGTACAAGGCAACACATGAGAGCCTCTTCGCGCGAGCGACGTACGAACTGCAGAAGCGGGACCGACTTGGCCTTATGAAGATTGTATACGACGACACTGAGGACCAAAACTTCACGCCTGCCCATGCGCTTTTCCAGATCCGCGCTCGGGGTAACGTGAAGCCCCTCGCAAAAGTGACCCGGGACGGTATTCTCGACAAGTTGATGAACGTTGCCCGTGAAGGATATCGGGATTCCGGCCTCGGACGGCTCGAGATGGCGGGTAGGCCTCGTGCCTCGGCGCCTCCGATCCAGGTTTCTTGCAACAGCCCCAGTGCAGCGGTTGAGCGCCAAGTCATGATGTTCAATGTCAACATTCGCAAGGCGCTCTACAGTCCGGCTGTGTCCGAAGAGCGAGCTCTCATCGAAAACAAGGTGCCGCCCGCTCTGTGGCCCGCGAACAATCTTCTTCCAAAGCCCGACAGTGACAAGAAGCGCTTCACCAACATTGTCGTCCCGTCCATGCAAAGATTTGTCACCGACAGTGGCAAGTTGGCGAAGCTCGACGAGTTGCTCACCAAGCTCAAGAACGAGGGCCATCGTGTGCTGTTGTATTTCCAGATGACACGCATGATCGACATGATGGAGGAATATCTTACGTACCGCAATTACAAATATTGCCGTCTCGATGGTTCGACAAAACTCGAGGATAGACGTGACACGGTTCACGACTTCCAAACGCGACCCGAGATCTTCATCTTCCTCTTGTCAACACGTGCCGGTGGTCTGGGCATCAACCTTACATCAGCAGACACTGTCATCTTTTACGACTCTGATTGGAACCCGACGATTGACTCGCAGGCAATGGATCGAGCGCACAGACTGGGCCAGACCCGGCAGGTGACAGTCTATCGCCTCATCACGAGAGGAACCATCGAGGAGAGAATCCGTAAGCGCGCGTTGCAGAAGGAAGAAGTCCAGCGCGTCGTCATTCAAGGTGGCGGTGCCAGCGTCGACTTCTCTGGCCGCCGTGCGCCCGAGAACCGTAACCGAGACATCGCCATGTGGTTGGCCGACGATGAGCAGGCTGAGATGATTGAACGCCGTGAAAAGGAAATGCTCGAGTCTGGAGAACTTGATAAGCAGAAGAAGAAGGGCGGCAAGCGCAAGAAGGCTGAAGCTCCCGCCAGCCTCGATGACATGTACCATGAAGGTTAGTTCGCTCATTAGTTTTACATTTTTTGACGGACGGACGCTAATATTTCGACAGGCGAAGGACATTTTGACGACGGCAGCAAAGCGGGAGCATCTGGCACCGCGACCCCGGCTGAGAGTGATACTAAGGGCAAGAAAGTCCGGGTCAAGGGTGGCAAGCGAGCGAAGACGACGAAGCAACGCTTGGCTATCGCTGACGGCATGGTCGACTACTAATGTTACCGACGGGGCAACGGTCGGCCTCGACCATGACAACTATATCTAGCGTGTAACAACATTGGAGCAGGACGAACGGGTTGGTCAAAGGCAAGAATAGGCGCAAGGAATTCTTTTTGTGGGATAGTTGACAGGAGTGCTGGATCTCTTAGGGACATCAAGTGGAGGAAGAGAAAAGGCGCAGCCCTAGCGGCACAAGTGAGTGGAATCGACAGGAAACAGGGCAAAGGCACGCTCGCACACTGTCGTGTGTGTACTACTAATAGATATATACATTAGATGATTGCCTCGTATCGTCATTTTGCTTCAGTCCTTTGCGTCCTTTACGTCGGGCGGACTCCGGGTCAGCGCTCAGTTGCACTTGTAGCACTTGCGAGGACAGTCGGCCTAAGATCTAGTCAGTTGGCTTCATGGCCCGGAAATCCGTATGGAGGAACGTCGCCCACGAAGCCAGACTCACACGCAACCGACGACAATCGTAAGACTCGCAAAAGTAAATCGTCGAAGTGCCACGACCAGGCACAGTCAAGCACCTCTGCATGCAGGCATCGAGAAGGGCCTTGCACGCCGTGCAGCAAACGCCGCGATACGGGTTTGGCGGGCTGGGCCGCTCAATCTCATCCCAGGGCCCTGGGATGAGGCGAGGCTGAGCCAAGACTAGAGGCGTCGAGACGAAGAGCAAAGGGATAATCTTCATGGCTTTGGGGGTAGTCAACGCCCGTAGACCGATGTTTTTCTTGCTTTCAGTGGTGATGGCCGGGGGAGGAAAATTTGAGCTTTGCGCGCTGCCATCATCGTGGCCCGAGGGCGGGCGGCTGGGCGAGCTGGGGCTGGCAAGCTTAAGTCTGCGATGGCCCCGGGCTTTCTTTTTCTCAGCAGTAGTCTATTTGCTCGACATTGCGAGTGTCTTCATCCTTAGCCCGTTGCTTGAGGGAAAGCGTGGATGCGGGCTGGGGAGAATCTAGACTGCTGGGCCAACTGGCAGCCTAGCCTCGCTCCAGCCTGGGGTCTCGCCACGAGCATGACGCCGAGAGCTTTTGCGCTCTTCCGTCAAGCCACGCCTACACTAGCTGGGCACCTTGGAGGGGGCTGGTGGGTTGCAAAAAAACTGGCCCCCCTACCCTGTGGGGGGGGGGGGGATTTATTTTGCAAACGGCCTGGCGGAGAAGGGGCGCCAGGTGGTATGCAGTCATCCTGGTATCGCGACGCGTGGGAAAGGCTGAGGCTGCGACAGCATTGTGGGAGCTTGTACTGAGCAAAACGCGATGAAGAGTGGCAACTTGCGCCGAAAGCCTGGAATCTTTTGGAAGCTGATGCATGGCAAGACGCATATTCCGCGAGAGTGACGGGCTCAACGTGCTTGAGCCTGTCAACCACGACGGCGAAAGACCTTGAGCGTTTCCTTTTTCGTCCGCGCTTACCCGACCATCCCGATCCCATCAAAGCTGCATGCGGGAGGCAGGACGGGGAAGGAGGCGGGACCGTGCGATTTGCTGTGCCGTGCTCTCGCGGGCCCTGTAACGAGTTGACGTACTGCAGCGAGAGCGGCAGCAAGGTGATAAGTCGCTGTTCGAGTATGACAATGTGGAGAGGTGGGAGGAAAGGGGTTCACGAACACGGCAAGCTGTGGTGTAACAGGTCGCGATGGGTCTGTTTATCGGGAAACAGGCGATGCCGAGGGAGGGGTGGTTTTTGCTGCTTGACGTGCCGGCAGATACGGCCGTGTACGTGTCTTGAGAAGCTTCTGCCGGGCGATGAATCGTTCGGAGTGGATGAAGTTTTGGGGCGAGGAGGAGGAGTCGTGGGCTGAGGTTGAGCGTTGAGCGTTGGGTGTGAGAATGGGGAGCGGCCTCAGGCAGTCAACCTGGTTGCCTCAGGCCTCTTTGTTCGCGACGAGTAGTTGATGGCAGTCGCTTTGGAGTCCTATACAGAACCATCGTGGACCGGAATTCTACGAGACCAAGGAAGCAGATGAGCTCGACTTTTGGAGATTGCATACTCGGCTCTTTTACTTGAGTGAGTCCGTCTATTCATGTTCTGTTCCGATATCGAACTCACACGCGCTCTTTCACAGGTCAAATTGCAGCTGTAGCGCCGCCACACAGCTGTTCAATAGACAATCAGTCCCCTTGGACAATGGCTTTCTGTTCACGTCTTGGCCATCAGCTGCCAGCCAACTGCGGCGCCGTCGTCAATATCAACCACCATGACGGGCACAGTTTTCTCGTACGTCGACGCTCGCTCATGACAGATTTCTATCAAAAGTCCATCAACTCCCTTCATCCTGGCATTCACCATGGCCAGCGAAACACCGCCATTCTTTCCCGAGGACCTCGCTCAGGCCCTGCGCTCTCCTGACCCGTCTTCCGAAGCACCGCCCGGCTTCTACATCCTCTCATCGCCCAACGAGGGCGAGCCTGGAACCTTCAGCTGCCCCTTCGAAGACTGCGATGGCGTCGTCTGTGGATCTATGGAGGACTGCCATCACCACATCAAGGAATGGCACAGCCCTCCGTATTCTTGTGCAGAGTGCCAAGCCAACTTCGCCGCTGGCCCTGCCCTGGATCGACACATGAAAGCGGCCGGACATCACAAATGGGCTTGCCAGAAACAGGGCTGCGAGCTCAAGGGATTCGACTTTGGAAACCACCTCAGCTATCGCGACCACGTTCTGGCTTCGGCAGCACACACGGACGCCGCCCAGTGGAAAAAGGAGATTGACCAGACGGGTCATGATTTTTCTACCCTCGCCGACTCGGACCTCGACGGGAGTGACGTGCTTTCGGATTGCCCGCCTCACGACGAGTTTATGTGCCTCGAGACTTGTTGTCGGCAGTACTTGAAGCGCTTATCCAAGCGCCAATACGACGTTCACGTCAAGAGCCACGCTCACGTGGCTGCCATCAAAGAATCCAAGGCTCTTCATCTGCAGAATCTCTCCGAGGACGTACTCGAGGAACGTCAGCAGGCGCGCCGAGAGCTTCGATGCGACAAGGAGGATTGCCTTCTCTTTGGAAGGACCTATACATCAAGTCAAGGCTACTACCAACACCTCGAGGCCTGGTCTCACCTGTTCCCGGAGCCAGGCAAAAAGTCTGCTACTGAACCCAAGATGGACGACGACGATGTCTTTGGCCCGGCCAAAGAGGGCGACAGTGAGGCCAAGCGCTGCAACATTTCGGGCTGCGTGCAGTTTGGTCGTCAATTTAGGACTCTTGCATCCTACGAGCGGCATATCAACACGGTTCAGCATGCGCGGGTTGCAAGTCCGCAGCTCGCCTTTTTTGGCATGAATCCCATGCGTTACCCCGCCAAGCTTAAATTCCAACTTCGCGGAGGAACATCTCTTGGGGAAACTTCCCTCAACGCCGAGAGACCGGAACACACGCCGACGCCGACGCCGACGCCGACCACCGCATGGAGCCCTTCGACTGCAGGATCTCCTGCCTGGGACACGCCCAGTCTCTCGCCCTTTCCGATGGCCCCCAACTCAGCCTTGTCGTCGCCCACGCCGGTTGGTGCTCGTGAGCGCTATCTAGAGCGGCGAAACCGAGAGCTCGAAGAAGAGGTCAAGCAGCTTCAGGGTCAGCTCGACTGGCTCAGCCGCAACCCATAATCGTCGATTCGAGGTACCGCTGCACGACACGCCTGCGAGCATGAATCGCTACGGAGACGCAGTCACACGAGGACACTTGCTGCGACCACACGTTTTGCTTCTGGCTTTTTAGGGATGCTTCTCGTCGAAGCGAGGCTTCCACACGCGACTGGCTATCGTCGTCTCATTATCATGCTCACTCTCACAAAGGTAGAAACACACATGACTTGACGCATGAAATATCACATTTGCTATCTTGAACTGCGACACAAACCTCACGCATGTCCCTTGCTCGCAGATAGCCTCTAGATAAAAATCAAGGAATTCTCATTCATCACATCGTCTCGTCTTGAGTGACCCTTCTCTCCCCTGCAGCTATAGATTGTCGCGTGCTTGAAGACGCCTGCTTCCCGCCTTGGACTTCGGACGCGGCTCGGTGCCCGGCGAATCTAGGCGATTGACGTCCAGGTCTGGTCTTGGGATGACGTGCAATGGCACTGTGACACTTACCAACCACGACGTTCCCATGTGCACCCGACTCGATGGCGTATGCCAGTTACAACTGAGGTTGCACGACTGCGGTGGCTGTTGATCCATGGCGGCTATTGGACAGTTGAAGGAGGCGGCACAGGCCTTCTAGACTGTATGTTGCCTGTTGATGACATATGGTCACATAACTTTTCCTGACGTCGGCCCTTCTGTCTCTGCAAAGGGAGCTGTGATTGACAGGGCAAACCAAGATCAGCGAGACTCGACGAGCTCCGGTCAATACCTTCTGGATTTCATGCTAGACAAACCCCGTTACATGCAAAGGAAAGGCAAGCTATCTCCATTCCGATACCGAGAATGAGATGCCGAGATGTGAAGATATACTGTGCAAATTCTAGTTCCCCGCAGAAATCTGACGATAGCTCACGGAGTCACCGCGAGCGAGACCACGGAGAAGCCGCTGACCATGTGTAAAGCTTTCCCATGAAGTACGAGATAGCGCAGAGAAGAGAATGTCAAGACATGTTTCCACTACCAGGTATGAGATACGTCGAGTCCTCGAGCCGCACCCGTACGCGTGGGTGTCTACGAACTCGGCTCCTCTGCCCGGTTTCCGTCCAGCCGTGCCGTACTTGCATCAAGGTTCTGGACGACCCAAGACAGCGGCACATACACTTCTCCTTTTGGAACGCCGGTCCTTGTCGGCGATCCCTCCTCGTCGAAGACACCACGCTGCTGACTGAAGGTCGATGCGAGGATCAACTCGACACCCACACGCTCACACCCAACACTGATACCTGTGCAGGCTGCCCATGCACTGGGGCATCGATTCTATTCGCGGTATACGTGATGTTACTATACACGACTCTCAAAGTGAATATATCAGAAACCACGTCGCCAGGCGAGACAAGATGGAAGCGAGTGTGGGAAATGCTACGTCGCCTAGATGCGTGCAATGGCGAGTTGCAGGCCCGATCACGATGCGGGTTCCGTTCTTGTACCGGTCACGACAAGTCTTTACGTTTTGCATTCGTTCCCGATATTGGAAAACAGGTATTTGAGATAATTACAGCAGGAAATATGCCTCCAATCAAATGCCACTTCTACACCAGCGACGAAGTAGAATCTACACGGACGCCGTGACACCGGGCTGGATCATCAGGGCAAGGCATGGGTGCGTGGAATGAGCTTGATCCACATCGTCATCTAGGCCTCCTGCGCAAGAAGGCCCAATCAAACCAAGAAGCCGTAAATGAAAGCCTTTGAGCCGCAATGCAGTGGCCTGCTGAGGCCCATACTTGAACGTCCCGCTCAGGCCAGCGCACGCAGGCCAATGGAATCTCGCGCCAGATGCCTCTCGTCATGGGCTCCCGCCACGTCGGACAGCATGACTGACTGGCCATGACGCAAATTGTCAACGCCTTTCCTGGCTCTGGCGACGTCATGTGGTCCCTGAGGGCTCGAGCAGCGAGGGTAGCAGCCCGACGTCAAGACTCAAGAAATGGACCGAGTCTGGAACGACTGGCGACCATTGCAGCATAAACAATATTTTTTTTTTAAAAAAAAAAATCGGCATCGAACCACGGAGAAGGCTGCGGACAAGCCGGATGCCCTCTCGAGACGCAGCTGCACCTTCAACGGGCATCCGAGTAGGATAATCCAACTAGGCGTGCTTCCGCGGCCCGCTGCAGGACCCTTGCCAGGTCTCGTGCATGGGGTTGCGAGACCTCTGTCATTCCGAAGTCCGTGATGCCGCCCACCCGTGGCGGAAAAGGGCGCATCGGTATGTGGTGTTCCATGCAAGCCTCGCATGGGCAAGGGGACGACTGTAACTGCAAGCCCGCTTAGCGCGCCTATGCAGCAGCTCCTCTGTGAGGGGAATCACCGGTGCGAGACAAAAGTGAAATCGATTCTTCCTAGTTTCGGCTTCGTTGAATCTCTTTAAAACTACATTGCTTCTCCGAAACCTGACAAAAGCAGCACAATATTCTTCATAAGTCTGGGAACGACGAATAAGACTTAATCACACCATGAGGCACATGTTCTTCAACTTCATAACGCTTCATTGTAGGTTCCACCATTATCACCAGCGTCCTACTCTATTTATTACCCGTCTGCATATTGAAACTGACGGGCCTCAGATGCGTACATCGTTTTTATGGGACTCTTGTCCCTTCCGGTTCTCCTCCCCCAGGGTAACATACAAGCCGTCGACGCGTATTACTTTGGCGCCAGCGCCTCGACGGAAGCGGGACTCAACACGTATGCCCCCTGGACTTTACAATATGTGGCTTGGAATATCTCGCTTGAAACTGAGGGGTCGGACTGATTCTGTGACGGCAGAGTCGACCTTAAGGACCTAGAACTCTATCAGCAGCTTTATCTCTACTTCATACCCCTTTTTACGAATCTGGGATTCATCAACATCGTGGTAGTTGCCGTGCGGCTTTACTGGTTCAGGAAACGCATCAATAAACTCGGTAAGTATACTAGAGGAGCCTTGAGCAAACTTGCTTGCAAAGAAGGGAATTAATCACAACTCTTGTGAGATTAGGTCACGCCATATTGCAAGCTCGCAGACGGATTAGCCCTCTTCAGATTGTCCCCAATGCATCCGATCCCCTGAGCAGTGACTCAAAATTTGACTCCGTCGCGGCGAATGGTAACCCAACTTTGAGTGAAACCGAGAAAGAATCCCACAACTCGGGAAATCCCAACTTCGATGGAGGAAACCTGCCAGAAAAGTCACTTGGGGGTGCTTGGACTCTGCGAAGCCAAGAAGAGGGCAACTTCGACACGAGTAGGCTTGCCACGAAATACGACTTTGAAGGACAACCGAGAGACCCTTGTGCCACCGTCATCACTTGCCCGGTGGAGGCAGAGTCTCGGGCTGCGAAACCGAAAACTCTGTCCTGTGTGGATGCCAGCTGCGGCGATCAGATTCTGTTCGAGAACCAGCGACAATCACGTTTCTACGTCAAGCACTTTCTGGCACGTACGGTGATCAGACTTTTTCAATTTCACAGGCCTTTTCAACAAAATTCTATAGCCATGGAACACAATACGAGTGAATTTCGTCCCGCAAACAGGATCTACTCTCAGCAAGCACTGAGCTTGGACTCCTACTCGAAGCTCGGCCTTTTGAATTCCAAAGATCGAGATGAGATAGGCGGAGTGGAATACAGAAGCTTGAAACTGCTACTGAAGATCTCTACATGTATGTGCTGGTAAGACTACATAGAGAAGTTAGAGCGCTATGCTAATCGCCTGCGAATTAGTATATTTCTTTGGCATACACCTCTTTGGCGGTATAGGCCTTCTTGGCTGGATCCATCACGCGGAGCCTAAATATACGCAATATCTCGAAGAGATCAAACAAGATAAGAGTTGGTGGTGAGTCCTGCGCAACTACAGATGGTAACGAGCTCGCAAGCCATCGGTCTGACACTATGCGTCAGGGCTTTTTATACAGCACAGTCTGTAATTAATAACCTCGGCTTTACCCTGACGCCAGATAACATGGTCCGGTTCCGCGATGCCGTCTGGCCCCTGTTGCTCATGAGCTTTCTTGGTCTCGCAGGCGAGACCATGTACCCCGTCTTTCTACGCCTCATCATCTGGACCATGTCAATATTGCTGCCACGCGATTCTCCGACTCAAGAGCCGCTCAAGTACTTACTCGACCACCCGCGCCGCTGTTTTCTCGTACTTTTCCCCAGTGGAACTACAAGGGTACTTTGCGGCATCACTCTTGGCCTTATAATCATCGACATGGTGCTAGTAGTCGTGCTGGATTTGCACAATGCCGAAGTCGCGAGTCTTCCAATCGGTAATCGATTCGTCGCCGCTCTTTTCCAGGCGGTGGCGTCCCGACATGCTGGCATGACTCCATACAACCTGGCCAAGGTGAGCCCTGCTGTGCAATTCAGCCTCATGGTCATGATGTACATTGCGATATATCCCATCGCCATGAGCATTCGTACTTCTGGTGCGTACGAGGAGAAACCTCTCGGCGTCTATACCACCACGGTGCCGTACGATGAACGAAAAGGGGTGTCTTATCTGCGTCGTCACATGCAAGAGCAGCTAGGCTTTGACATTTGGTACATTTTCCTCGGAGTATTTCTATTATCGATCACAGAGTCAGCCAAGATTCAGGACCTGACACAGCCGGTGAGTGCCTGGGACGCCCCTATTTCATATCTACTTACATACGGTTGAAGCTGATGAGGTCATATAGTCTTTTGGGATTTTCCCAATACTCTTCGAAGTCGTTTCGGCGTAGTAAGTGGTGCCGAAGCTCCTTGTGGCGTGAGTGCACGTGCTCTAATCAAGTTCTCGCAGCGCAAATGTAGGAATTAGTCTCGGGCATCCTAGCACGGCCGCGGCGCTCAGCGCCAAGTTCTCGACGGGCGGGAAATCCATCATGTGTGCCGTGATGATACGTGGCCGCCATCGCGCGATGCCTTATACTCTGGACCGAGATGTCGTCTTACCCGATGAGCATCTCCTGCAAACCTCAGACGCATCTTCACCCTGACGTATCATGTCAAGATTGAGGGACCAACAGGTGGCAGCTTCTACACTAGTTCCTGACGACCCATCTCCGCGAAGGCACTATCATATGATGGACGAGAGGAGCGTCGCATGGGCATTCTCATCAAAAAGAGGGCTATTTCCTGGATGAGCCACGTATTGACCACTATACGTATTCATGGCCGGTCCCTTTACATGTAACCTGGGGTTATATACAATGGAGAGGGAGAATGTTGCATGGTATAACCCTGACTGGAGTTTTTAGGGATGGCCTTCACAACGGAACTCATAATGCCGTACAGAACTCGGCACGGGGTGCATATCAAGATCCCAATTTCTTTTCTCATCATAATGCTTTTGCCGCTTTATAGTCTCATCACGCGAGTCCATGGTTTGACCCCGATTTTACTCGTACTTATTTATTGAGTCTCTATTTTTGAGTACAAGAATAACTCTAACCTCTAATCTGGTCAACCAGGTCTATCTTATAAGTTAGGTCTGCTCTCAAACTGTATCCGACCCTCTATAGATGGCTTAATGACCGGCAATTTGCTCACTTCGTGCCATCGGTGTATGACGGCGCTTTTGGCTCTGGATATGCCCCCTGCTGTATCGTCGTCAAAGTCCGCATCCGTGATGTCTGCTTCTTGTTTCGATAAAGCGCCGCCGAATACTTGCAAGAGGAGGTTCGTGTCCGTCATGGCCCCTTCCGCCTCGACCAATGTCTCGGCCTCTCGGAAACAGGAATAACCATCAAAACCGAGCGCTATGAAGTCAACCATTGCAACCGAATACATACGATCAGGGTCGATCGGCTCCGAGGGACCGTCTGTAGGAAGATACGTCATTGAAGTTACTCTGCTGCCCTCCCGATGGCTCCAGTCTGCAGTCATGTGCACCCCGGAGAGTTGCAGGAAACGTCCGTCCATGTGAGCGTCAGATACAGAATTCTCAAAGGCTTCGGAGAGGGCGCTGCCGCTGACGCGCTTAACAACGAGGGCATTGTCGAAGGGACTGATGTCGATGACATCGCGAACTCGCAGAGGCGCCCCTTTTTCGGCCTTGATGATCTTGTCGCATCGGATGGCGCCGCTGTTTACAAACGCAATCTCAGTGTTGTAATATGCACGAACGGCATCTGCAAGCATATTGCCGAGATTTGCTTCACGGCTTCTGACGACTCGAGAGCGGCCCTCAAGAGGAACGTCCGTCAAGAGAAGTGGCTGTTGAACGAGTCGCTCAATCCTTGATTGACAGTCTGCAATTATCTGAAGCATCCTTGAACATCTGGGTACTTCACCCTTGTTTGGGATGCGATCCAAATCGTGGAACTGTTTTACTAAGAAACCCATGAGCGCCGCAATCGTTTGGCATTGAATGAAGAGACAACTTACATTTGGCGCTGACGATTGAACTTCCCGCGTTAGGGCACTTGGAGACCTCAAGGCGCAATACTGACAACCCTTTCCAGTCGGTGCCACTTTTGACGATTCGAACATCGCCCTCAAAGTCGGTAACAGGCGCATCGCTGGCAGGCACTCCCTGCTCCACAACATTCGGATCGATCTCATCGTCGGTTGATGATCTCCGTACGACTTCGTGATCGTGTCCGCCGAGAAACAGATCAACGCGTTCTTCGCCCGTAAGAGTCGCCTTGGATGTGGCGATATCTTCGGCAAGTCGCATGTGCGTGATGGCGATGACCAAATCGCACTTTTCGTTCCGTCGCAAGTGACGAGCTAGTCTCTGGGCTGTTGAAACAGGATCATGAATCTCGCAATCAGGAAGGTGCCTGCAATTGGAGGGCCAATCCCTATCACGTAAGTTAGGAGACAGCTCATATCCATCTTTACTTCATGCAACAATGACTTACGTGCCAGCAAGACCAAAGAAGCCAATACGATGTCCGGCTACTTCCTTGACCACGTACTCGTGCGCCAGGGCAAGAAACCTATCCGACGCGCCACTTGCACGCTTTCTGACTGCATTCGCCAGCGTCCAGGGAAAAGAGGTCTGCCTCGACAAGTGTGTAAGTCGAGCTTCGCCAAAGTCAAAGTCATGATTCCCGTAACATGCGACGTCAATATTCAGGGCATCAAGGAGCGCCGTCATGTGCTCGCCGCGCAGGACCGACGCCTCCAGGGACGGCGAGAAAGCATCGCCGCTGAATATTCTCAGCTCATGCGCTGGGTTTCTCGCTTCTCCAAGGACGAGACTAGGATCCGCAAAGATGGATGCAAACCGAGCGACTCGCGAGGCATTTGCGATGTGATACTACAGGACTTTGGTTAGACTCCAGGGTTTGAGATCGTCACAGTGCCTCACTACGTGGCAGTCGTGTGGGCAGGCAAAGCGTTCGCTACACATACCACGTCGTTAAAGTGAAGAAGAGTGATTTCCTGGGTTCCCGCCATGATTTACGAAGGGGCCGGAAGCAGCCACGACACGATCGTTTCGTTCGCGTGGGCGAAATCCTTTGCCGAATTAACCAACTTGAGGCGAGTGGTCAAGTAATCCTGATGAATTGGTGTTGGGTTCAATGTTCCGCCGACCAACGCCACGATCTCCCCTGTTGGCGGGTATTGAGTCACGCCGTATCTGCGCCGTGCATCGAAATGTGCAGGGAAATAAATTCCCAACCGAGCCTATACTTCTCGCCAATCAAAGCACCAGAAGTGTCGTACCTGCATATGATCTGACCCGTGAATAGGCTAATGCAAAGGCGCAGCGTTTACGATGCCGAACTCCAGCTTTCACAATGTGTCCACGCCTGCCAGGGGACTAAGGGACGCCTTTGCCGTACTTTCATCGAAGCACCAAATCTTAGATATCCTTTTCGAGATGATGGCTTCTGTACTTCGCGGTGAACACCTCAGCCCCATGTCGCCAGAGCATCACGCTGGATTAATGTTGACGTGCTGACACTTGACTTGCGCGCAGGCTGTGGGTAATCTGCATTGTCAGAGGAGTCCAGAGTAGTCATGCTGACTACTTTTCGTTCGTTCGTTCGATCGATGAACACACACTTGAGTTTCAAAGTGATTCATCCGTGACAACACATTTCAGTTCAGCGCTCCTATTCTGCTGGGGGGGATTTTCTCAGTGTTTGATCAAGCAACATGGATAATACGCGCACACAATGCCCTGCGCTGATGTGAGATGGAGGTCAATTTGTTGGTGACATGTTGGGTGCTGAGTGGGAAGGGAAATCACTGTCCAAGCTGGCCCCGAGAAGCACGAAGCCGAAGCAAAGGAATCACGTATACTCGGACTTAGTTCTACCTCATGCATTCTCGGGATGGAACTCTGCATATCCTAGATCCATGTACGAACCACTAGACCGCAGCGCAGAATTAAGAGACCACAAGTGTTTGAGCTGACGGTTACTATTCCAGATCAAGGTACGAAGCCATGAGCCTTTGTGCACTTTCAAGATATAAAGCTTGGTCGTGTTAACAAAGTGAATGAAATCCACATGCGCAACCTTGAATACATGCAACATGATGCTTCCCACTGCAACAGGCCTCTCCGGATTAATATTTCCCACATCGTATTGAGATCACCAGATAGTTCAAGCCGTAGACGACTCCGTTATTATCGTAGTAGAGTCACATGTAAACTCCACGTTAAAATCGGTAGATGAGCAAGCTACTGGAACATTGCAGAGCTTCTGTGCAGGTGACATCATGGCAGACTTCCACAGTTGCTGACATGGACCTTGCTCGCCGACTCAGCCTGTCCACGAACTGGAGAAAGAGCGATCTCCGTAGGAGACTGTGACAGGATGACCCGTTACTCTTACTCCCTCATGGGTGGAGAGGTGAGAGTCGGGCTGCCTGTAACCTCATGCACGTAATCAGGGCCGACTGGACATGCCCCGTTCGATGCCTTGCGTAGGCTGACACGGGCATTCTTCGTTTGCGAATGTGTTGTATGTGAGCAGACCACCAAAAGTAAAACCATGATCCTTTCCTCTGACCGTGCAAACGTTTCCGGGAGCCAAAACCTTTAGCCAAGCACACCAGGAACAGTTGCTTCAACAGCCATCGCCAGTTTCTCGCCACTATGGAGTTCCTGCCGAAAGCGCCCCTTCGAGTTGCCGTGATTGGCATTGGCCATAGGGGATACAACACGCACTTCCTATCTTGCCAGGAGAGTGGCCGGTTGGTCAAGGTCGTCGCAGTCTGCGATGTCAACCAAACCGCCCTGTCCCGCTTCTCCCAAAAACATGCCGATGTCCCTGCCTACAACTCTCTTGCCGATCTCCTGAGCAATCATAAACTCGACTTTGCCATTGTCTGCGTGCCGCACAAGTACCACCTCGAGTGTTGCACCACGTTGGCGGCCGCGGGCGTCGCCGTCCTCAAGGAGAAACCGGTCGCTGAAACGTTGGAGGAATATGCACAACTGTGCAGCCTACCTACCAAAATCGGCGTTACATTTCAAAAGAGATTCGAGCCTCGTTATCGAGCAATTGAGAGCCTGCTTCCACAAGTTGGCCAAGTTGCGTCTTTCCGAGCTACACTGGCTGCAAACATATACGACTTAGACGCCACTTGGAGAGCCGAGCAGGATGTTGGCACCACGGTTAGTTCAAGCCTTTATTTACCATTTCCTGTTGCTTCGCAAATGAGCTTCTGCTTACTCTCTCGCAGGAGGACTTGGGTTGCCACATGCTCGATATTGTAGTCTCGCTTTTCGGACGCCCAAGCTCCCTCAAAGCCCACAATGCCTTTGGCATCCGCAAAGAACAAACGTATGGCGGTGACGACATCTCCAACATTCTAATGACTTTTGGAGAGGGTTCTTCGCGATGCATAGGCCATATTCACCTCTCGCGCGTGGCTCATAGCGGAGAGGAGTCTCTTATCATCACCGGAACGAATGGCAGTCTTGTCTTGAAGGGCAAAGAAGTCACCATGAGCGACACTGCTGGCAAAGAGACTTTCCGCTTCGTCGACACGTCATCTAAGAGCTTTACCGTCAAGTCCATGCTGCAGAGTTTCTCGAGCTGGATCCGAAATGATACCACTACCGCCGAGTTCCCAACTTCGCTCGAACGCATGCATGACCTTGTCAATGTCATGGATGCTACGCGACGGTCCTACCAAGCTCCCGCCGGGTCCGAGGCCACCAGCGTTGCCGATCAACCCAGGATCGAGGCAACTCTTGACGGCGAGCATCACGTCTGGCCACTTCTCTCGAAAGACTCAGAAGACGCCATCATCAAGCAAATGCACTCCTCGTTGTCGATTTACAACCGATCCAACATCTATGAGGTCTTTGAAGAGCGATGGCGGAAAATGCACAATCTCAAACACGCTCTCGTTTGCAGTTCCGGCACCATTGCTCTCTACCACATGTTCGAGGCCCTCGACTTGCGACCGGGCGACGAAATCCTCTGTCCTGTCTACACATTCTTCGCTACTGCAACGCCGATGCTGCAATACGGAGCAGTGCCCGTCTTTTGCGACTCTCTTGACGATGGAAACATGGATCCTGCTGAGATATTGAAGCGGACTACTCCCAAGACCAAAGCTGTCATTGTCACGCACATGTGGGGACTTCCATGCCGTATGCGTGAGATTGTCGCCAACGCACGTAAGGTCAATGGTGGCATCAAGGTCCTCGAAGACTGCTCTCACGCGCATGGCTCCGTGGTTGACGGTCGTCTGGTCGGTACTTGGGGAGATATGGCAGCGTGGTCTCTTCAGGCCAAGAAGAACCTGACAGGAGGTCAGGCTGGTGTCTTGGCTACAAACTCGACCGACTATTACTCTCGAGCCATCCTGCATGGACACTTCAACAAGCGCGCCAAGCAAGAGGTGCCAGCGGACCATCCGCTTCGCAAGTTCTGGCGTAAGTTGATACCTCGGTTTTATGCCATACCCGCCTGTCACGAGCGCTTATACACATCTCATGCATGGCTAACTCCCCATCGATAGTTACGGGATTGGGTCTCAATATGCGTGCTCATCCACTTGCCATTGCGCTCGCAAACCAGCAGCTCGACCTGTTCCCCAAGCACCAGCAGTTCAGACAAGCTTATGCAGACTACATCATCAACGAACTCAAGGCTATTCCCTTCTTAAAGATGCCTGAGCTCCAGAACAGCGCGACCGACCGTCACGCCTGGTACGCCCTTGTCATGCAATTCGACGCAGACAAGGCGCCCAAGGGATTGACGCGCGAGAAGTTTGTCAAGGAACTTACGGACCGGGGCCTGAAGGAGGTAGACATACCAAAGTCCACTGGCCTGCTCAACGAAATGCCTCTCTTCACCCATTCTCACGAAGCGATCCCGCGCTTTGGCTCCAAACCGTGGCACGCGGCGCAACCCACAACAGAGTTCCCCAAGGCCCAGAACTTCTTTGACAAGGCCATCAAGCTCCCAGTCTGGGCTACCGCAAATGACCGGCCAATTGTGGAGCGCTACGTGCGCGAGTTTCTGTCTGTCGCGGAAGAATCCATGCAGTGCTCACTTGCGAAACAGGGAGAAGGCTCCAGTCCGATCCGAGCAATCGAGTTGCCTGTCCTTCAGGCTCGTCTGTGAAGGATTGAGGCAGCTGCTTACATGTATACAGACTTTGGCACATGACCTGCAAATGTCAAGTGTGTCATGTAAATACCCTCGACCTAGTAATTATAGAATAGAGAGGTGAAAATGTACCAGCTTCAACTGTTTCGCATGCTTCTTCAGGACAACTTCGTGATTGTTGTAGAGGCATAGGATATTTACATTTCACGGTTGCCAGCACGTACATCGCGTAACTCTTCCCTGCGAGGATTAGAGTCTTGATCGATTGCCAAGCAGTAAAAAGTGCCGACAGCTACATATGTGTTTCAGTGTTGACTTTCAATACATTAAAGAGCGCAGACTCCCTCAAATCTAGGCGTTCTGGACGAACTTCAATGTCAAGGCAAATAGCAACGATGTAAGCTACATGTATTCGTATTCGGATAAAAAGGTGTCCACGTAGCTCTGTCTTACATCCCCGGGCCTGTTGTGTCAAGACTGGTGCGTTTTGCCACATCACTGCATGGGGATGTACTTAAGCTGCTTAAGTTCTTTAGAGGAGGTCGGTCGAGGGCGGCTCCTGCAGCTTGACCGACAACGCATGGTAAGGTTAGGGTGGTCCCAGGGCTCTGGAGGTGTCTTCTGAAGGAGACTCCACGCTCCAAATCGTCTGAACAGCATCATGGCTCGGAGTTGGCAAAATTTGAAGTTCCAAATCTAGGAAAGAGTTAGTTTGTTGCCTGTACGCAGCACAGAGACTTCGCCAATACCAGTCAACTCTGACATTCGGGGCTGCCCATCTCCGCAGCTTACGCCACTTACAAAACTTGTATGCGTGCATGGCTGACCGTGCTAGCTCTTTCAGGCAGAGAGACCTTCATGTCGTGTACCTTGTGCCCGAGCCACACTTGATGCAATCGAATCCTACTGGCCAAAGTATCGCCCCGAGGGAAGTATAGGTCCGTCCTAAAGACGCAGTTTTCCATGCTGTTCGCCATTCGCAAAAAGGCTTGTAAGCCGGGCATCAAGTACGCCACCGCCAGTACCGCCCGTAGCCACTACAATGACTTGCTGTCGCGGATGAGTAGACTTGATCACGGAGCGAGTCTCCAAATGGGGTCAAGGGCGATTCTTTAGAGTCAGTGCTGTCAGCTTGGTGGGAAAAATCCTTCAGTTGATGGTAGCCAGCTTACACGTACCCCAGTATTTGATGATGCGGCTGTGACTACCTCGTACGGTGCTTCCGGGAGACATGCTAGTACTCTACGAGCAACAAGCCCACTCTGTCGTACGACACTCGGTGCGACGGGGCAGGGTCAAAGCCGTTTGAGATCATGGGGAGGGTGTACTGGTCCTGCAGCAGAAGGCTTTGCTGTCGCATGCTCCTTCCTCTGAAAAGAAGAGCTTAAGTCAGACTCGACTGTAACACACCGTGAAAGTTGTTCCTTGGTTGATCGTGTCACTCCTGTCCGATTATCTATTCGCATAGATCGGTCCCCGAGAGCTTCCCTGCCAACGTGGCTTACTGCAATGCGACCGTTCACCTTCTCATCTTTCCTGGCCGGTGTTGGTCTGGTCTCTGTTTCTGCGAGTGCTACATCGTCTCAGACCGGGGTTCCATTGTTCCATTACGAGAGGGAACAACTCCACATTCGACAACCCAACCGAGATGACACAAGGTTATTTGCATTTGATACACGAGGGCCATCACTGCATCCCGGTCAATGCAGACCGCAGCCTGGGGACCGCGAATGGCCTACAGACGCGGAGTGGAACGCCCTAGGAAAAGTCTTGAACGGAGCGCTGGTGCGGACCGTGCCGCTGGCAGCACCATGTTACGAAAACTGGGGGATATACGACGCCAGGAGATGCGATATGATCAGAAACAACTGGACAAGTCCCTACCTGCAGTAAGACGATGGCCGATATGGTGCTTGCGCATAGGTGATTGCTGACGGAACAATTGCAGCGAGAACGACCCTACTTCAGGCATGTGGCCCCTCTGGCAGGGACAGTCATGTCCGCCTACGAACTCTTCGGGCTTTTCGAGATGCACCCTTGGAGGATATCCCGTATATGCCGTGAATGCAACACGAGTCTCTCACATACAATTGGCTGTCAACTTTGCCCGCAACAAGGGCTTGCGGCTTGTCATCAAGAACACAGGCCATGATTATCAGGGCAAATCATTGGGCGCTGGTTCGCTGAGTATTTGGACGCACAATCTCCAGGATCTGGAGTATCTACCTGCTTACAAGCAAGGCAAGTATGTTGGAAAGGCTGTTCATGTGGGAGCCGGAGTTAGGACTGAAGATATGGCGAAGCTCGCCGATCGTCACGATGCATCCGTTGTTGGTGGCATGTGTGCAGTGAGTCTTCCGAGCGCAGGGAACCCGGTTTTAAGTGTCTTTGTAACTTACTGACTCCATCCTTCTCTCCTTGGTATGCAGAGTGTCGGGTTTGCAGGTGGATACTTCACCGGAGGAGGACATTCACCGCTCTCGAGCCTTTTCGGCACGGGCGCAGATCATGTGTTGGCTATCCGCGTCGTGACTGCCGACGGTCGGTTCATAACAGCCACAGAAGAGACCAACTCAGAGCTGTTTTGGGCTTTACGAGGCGGTGGAGGCAGCACTTTTGGCGTTACGACTTCAGGTAAGTTTGCTTTATCACACGTCGACTACAACCCTTCATGTCCGGTCTTTCAATCCGTTGCTGCATAACATCGTGTTGAAACTAATGCCTCGATAACAGTCGTTGTGCGATTGCACCCCAAGTTGCAAACTACCACATCTCGCATATCGTTCAAGACTTCAGACAATGTCAGTAGTGCCATGTTTTGGCAAGGTGTGCGTGCGTACTTCGAGAGTTTCGAGCGTATGACGAGCGCCGGAATTTACGCATTCACCAACATTCGACGAAATTCCTCCTTTTATGAAGGGGCTTCTTATAGTCTTGGTATAGAACCTATTGTAAGTATTCGGTATATACACAAAACCACATCTCGTCGAGCATCCCATGGCAAATGCACTGACTTCATCATCTCACCAGATGGCTCCAAACAGTTCCATCTCCCGTTTGAATACTGTTATGAAGCCATTCTTCGACAAACTAAAGCTTTTAGGAATCCAATATGAGCATAAGCCTAGACAGTTCGACTCTTTCTATCCTGCGTGGACAGATGCGTGGCCGGCGTCGCAGCTCGAAGTTGGCGAGCCTGCAATCCTGGAAGGCAGCCGATTCTTCCCTCGCAATGTCTGGAATAATGCTGCCGGTTTCGAGAAGTCATTTCAGGCTATCAAAAAGACGAGTGAGGACGGTTACGACATTACGGCTTTTGCGATGTCGCCCAAGAACCCTTTTAACGTGCGGAATGCTGTCAATCCGGCCCTTCGTAATACTCTGGGCTTTTTCACGACAGGAATCTTACTTCCGAACGACGCGACAGTGGAACAAACGAGACGCACGCAGAGGCACCTCATGAATGATGTTTTGCAGCCCTGGAGAGATGCAGCACCGGCGAGTAAGCTGGGTGGATCCTATCTAAATGAAGGAAGTGTTTCGGAGCCCAACTGGCAACAGGATTTCTTCGGTTCCTCTTATCCCCAGCTCTTGCGCATCAAGCGCCAATGGGACCCGTCGGACGTCTTTTACGCTACAGCGGGAGTCGGCAGCGAGAGGTGGGAAGTGAGGACAGAAGAACAGGGCATCCAAACACAGAACGGACCTTTGTGTCGGCGCTAGAAGAGTATCTGGGCTTTTCCCAAGGGATTAGATTCGAATAGAGGGCAACTTTGATCTAGATATATTCAAGAATACTCAAATGTTCATGTAATTACGCGAGTTAGTGGTCGACACCAGTACTATGTTGAACGCATCAGAGCGCTGTCAAATCTGCACACATGTGCAATATGCCGACCGGGGAGCTCGACAGGTTTGCGCTGGGACTGGCTGCCTGCCGAAAACTGGCTGGAATAGTATGCATATCAACTGACAGATCCTTCAGTCACTAATCTGACCTTTGATAGATAGATTGACCTGACCTGAGCCATGCTCGAAGGTGGCTAAACCATGTACTTCTTGTTAGTACAGGTCAGATCAGCTACTCGAGCATCTGTCAGTTGAAGCAAGTCTTAGACTGATCGGACTAGCTCTTGTTGCCCCTGTCATTGAGGATGGGTCAGTTCAGCCACTTCAGCATATCATTGATGGCAGTTGATGTCTACCCAAACCCTCACCTTGCTGTCCAACTAGCTAAGGATGGGTCAGCTCAACTACTCAAGCACTAGGTACCTTATTTTACCTCGGTTACTGCAAATTTAGCACTACGACGAAACTCCCTGGTCAGCGACGTGCGTGATGGTATAGATCAAGTCGGTCAACTACAATGAGCTGCCTCAACTTTAAACCGTCTACATGTACGTTTTACGTTTACTTCCGTACGTAGGAAAAAGTCGCCTAGTTGGGGTCGACTCGTAAAACTAAGTT
Organism: Hirsutella minnesotensis 3608; assembly: GCA_000956045.1. NCBI lineage: Eukaryota > Fungi > Ascomycota > Sordariomycetes > Hypocreales > Ophiocordycipitaceae > Hirsutella > Hirsutella minnesotensis. The sequence goes on along the minus strand of KQ030506.1, from coordinate 531,516 downwards.
CCTTGGTGAGTGCCGGGCTCAGTCCAATGCAGGCTTCGTGTTTCTACCAGGTCTTGCTTAAACCTGGTGGGGAACACAAGATATCCACTGAGAATCTCACTTCGTACATGTCGCTGCATGCAGTCATGCACATTCTGTACAGCAAGACTATGAAATACTCAGCTGCGCTTCATCATGGAACTGTACAGTCTGCTGACTGGGACAAGCAGGTGTAAACGTTGCTGACTCCAGCACACTCATCAAGATGTCATCCAACTCCAATGAGACTTGCCCTTACACAAAGGTACAATCAAACGCCGGTTTTACATCTTGATTCTTCTCGTTTAAGTCTAAAGCAGTTGGACGGCATTTTTGAGGAGGGTTGCTAGAGATTGCACGTGAGCTGAGATGGAATGATTAGTGGGAGGCAGACAAGATCGGATTATATCGTGATAGCAAAGTTGCCCGAGGATATTGATACCCGGCCTGAGGCTGGAAGTCTTTACGGTTGATAGTACAGGCATGCTGACTCGAACACGAAGTACGCCAAAAGAGCTCTTTGTTAGAAGAGTCGAATGATGCCGTTCTACCTGAAAGACCATCACTTAAGGATTTGACCCTCGACCGCAGTGATCAAGATGGCACAACCATTCAATGGCTATTACGCGCAGGAGGCGAGTCCAATGTGCCACAATTAAAAACTTTTGCTTTGTTATTCCTTTACTCTCCTCTATGTCCAGCGCTTCAGTGAATTCGAATTACAAAAGCTGTCCGCTTACACTCGCCATGAAGAGGCCATAGTAGCGCCCCTTCATGGCCATTAGTTGTGAATGCGTACCAGACTCTACCAGCGTTCCGTGATCCAGCACGAAAATCTTATCGGCGTTGACAACTGTACTCAGCCTGTGCGCCACGGTAACGACCGTACGACCTTCCTTGACTTGTTCCAAGGCTTTTTGAATGAGCGATTCAGATTGTGAATCAAGTGCTGAGGTCGCTTCGTCCAGTAGCAGAATCTTTGGTTCTCGGAGCAATGCGCGCGCCAACGCAATTCTTTGCTTTTGGCCAACACTCAACTGATTCCCTCTACTGCCCACGAGTGTATTGAATCCGTCCCTGCCTTGCTATTAGTATCTTTGCGGAAGTTCTCACATAACATCTGGTTTCGCTTGGACATGGACTTACGGTAAGCTGATAATGAAGTCGTAAATGTTGGCTTTCCTGCATGCCTCCTCTATGGAAGCATCGGATATCGAGGAGCCGTCCTCCTCTAAGCCAACGACAAGATTCATCCTGATAGTTCCACTGAAGAGGTGAGGATCTTGACTAACCAGCCCTATGCATTTGCGATATTTGGACAATACCAGAGATTTGACTGGTTGGGAATCGATGAGAACCGTACCGGCTGTCGGATCGTAGAATCGCTCAATGAGGGAGATGACGGTGCTCTTTCCAGAGCCCGTGTGGCCAACGAAAGCTATGTTCGAGCCGGCTGGTATCGTCAGGCTTACTTTGCTCAAGGCCGGTTGATCAGGGCGAGTAGGATAGGCAAATGAGACAGAATCGAATTGTATCTGCCCCCGAATCGTGTTCTGCCAAGTGCCGTCCGGGGATGACGGGTCAATTTGGGATTTCTGATTCAAGAGGCGCTGCAGAGAGGCAGCCGACTGCTTTGCTCTACCGATATTTGGAGTCCAAGAGAAGACCAGGCCTGCAGAGAAAGCACTCAAAAGCATGGCAGATTGGACGGCCACAGCCTGGAAGAGGGTATATTCCCCACGGAGGACGAGTCTTCCGCCGTACCAGAAGCTCAGGGCGTTGCAAGCATAGTAGGCCGTCTGTGTAAGCGCATACATGAAAGACACTTGCAAATTCGAGATCGCGGCCGTCTTTTCAGTCGCATGGAGCGCCTCATGGAACTGATCCAAAGCTGCTTTTTCTCCCGTCAAGGCCGCAATCGTCTGTATCCCAGAGAGAGTCTCGCCCGCAAACTCGGACGCCTTGTTTGCAAACATCTCCACCTGCTTCTCAAACTCCCCCACAAGCCAAACTCCGTAGTAGCCGCCTCCGATCATAAGGGGCACGACCGCGAAGCAGACGAGTGCCAGCTTCCATCCCAGCGCCAGTGACACCACGATGCCTGAGAGTAGTGTAGAAATGCAAATAAGAATGGTTCCAAGAGCACTGCCGCTTATGCCCGCGATATCTCCCGTTGTGCTTGAGATGAAGCCGGAAAGAGCGGCAGACGAATTTTCTTTCCTGTCGAAAAAATTGATGTCCATCTTGAGCACTTTCTGGATGACGAGGCTGCGAACTCGGTTGATGAGATGCTCGGAGCTGTATGCAAAGGCGATACCCTGGGCGGCACAGCTGAGAAGCATGACGAACGCCAGCATGAAAAACATCCAGGAGTAAAAACCAGTGTCGGCTCGAATGCTGTCGGCTTGGTCTTTAGGGCGAGCTATGGCCGTGATGGCTTTACCGAACAACACCGCCGAAACCGGCTCCTCGCCTCCTGCCAAGATACATGCAATGAGGCCCACAAGAATCCAGGGCAATTCTTTCTTGTTGAGACTGAAAACGAATTTGATCATCGAGAACAGCGAAGTTGAGACCGCCGGGGCATTCATTTGATCCTCAATCGACAATCTCCCGTCACTCATGTCGCCTTCATGCGTTTTCTCCATCAAAGACCGAGGAGCAGCTGATTCTGAGTCTCGCTTTTCGTTCAATGACATCTCAGAGCCGGTAGTATCTTCATGTTGCTTGAGGTCCTGGGCCTGAACAAGGTCGAAATAGAAAGACTCCGCCGCCATCAGGTCTGCATGAGTTCCGGACTCTACCACTCGACCGGCGCTGAGAACGACAATATTGTCAGCTTCTCGAATGGTGGATAAACGGTGTGCGATAACAATTGCAGTCCTCTTGTTCGAAGCGTCGCTCATTGTTGCCAGCATTCTGGCCTCTGTCTCGCTATCGAGTGCCGAGGTAGCTTCATCGAGAATCAGAATCCGGGGATCGCCAACAAGCGCTCTTGCGATTGCAATGCGTTGTAGTTGGCCACCAGAAAGTCTCGAGCCACGTGCTCCGACAACGGTTTCAAATCCTTGGGGGAGCTTATTGATGAAATCTTCGGCCTGCGCCATCTCTGCTGCTCTTAACACCAGCTTGCGCTTCTCTTCGGATGAGACGCTACTCCATTGAGGGCCCACGAAGCCACATTCGATATTCTCATAGACGGACCTATTGAACATAAAGCTTTCCTGCTTGACGACGGCTATCTGCTGCCGGAGCCATCGAATCTGGTACGAGGCCAAATCGCGATTATCGAGTAAAATCCGACCACCAAGAGGGTCGTAGAAACGAAGGAGCAGATTGGCAATGGAACTTTTGCCTGAGCCAGATTGTCCTACTATGGCAGTCGTCTGGCCCGCCGGAAACCGTATGCTGACGTCGTCCAGAACCGTGGTACTCGGGCGGCACGGGTAAACATGCCTGACATTTCGCAGCTCTATGTTACCGCTCAGGAGACCTGGAGTGCTGCCAGCCTCGGAAAGAGAGTCTATTGGTGATGATCGGCGAGTCATTCGCGAAAGACGACGTGCTGCTGCCACTGCCATGGCGAAAGCCTCCATGTTCGAGCCAACACCGAGGACGCAAAACGCCGCTGCCTTGGCCACCATACCGATTGCGACGATGCTAGTGAAGCTCGTCTTGTCTTCGGTGAATCGCCTGGATCCTTGCCAAAACACAATGGCGACATTGATGTAACCACTAGCGACGCAGATGCTTAGCATACCGGCGTTCAGGGAACCGAGGATGAAGCCGTTCTTGGCAGCTGTGCTCAGGAACTTCATGTAGGTTCGATGAACGTGCCCTTGCATCCCAAGTGCTGTTGTTGTCTTTATTGAACCCAACGCCTCCTCGATGACTCCGGAGCCAGCAGAAGAGGCCTCGATGCTGCGGCTACTGTAGCGAACTGTCAATTTGCCACCCAAATACAGCACACCGTACCCCAGGGCAAGAGACCAAATGATTTCCAAAGTCAGTGTCCAGTCGAGAGCAAAACAAACTGCGACTGTCGCGACGAGGGTACCAAAGGCGCTGATTGTCTGCGATAGCTTGGATGAAATCGCATTCTGGATGGCCTTGGCATCATCTGTGAGCTGGGATAGAATGTCGCCAGTCCCCTGGTCATCGAAAATGGCCATGTTTTGTCGCATAACGGCAGCAAAGTATTGCATTTTGATCGCCCTGGTAATTCTTGTTCCCGTGTGATTGAAGCCTGCCGTAGACGCAAACCAGGTAACCAGAGCTGCGACGACAATGTAAACATAGTAGATTGTGTATTCGTCCATTAAAGACTTCAGGTCTTCGCCACGGGATTGTGCTCCGGCGAACGCGAGAATGATTCGAGAGCTGATGATCTGGAGGAAAGGTCAGCCTATGTCTCATCTTCTCGATCCATGGGTCGCATCTTACAGGAGTGATGGGAACAAGAGCACCTGCGATCACAGCGCAGACGGAAGACAAGGCCACAAGAACTACATCGTACCAAGTGGCGAAGCGATAGATGCCCCAGAAGGAGATTTTCACATCGTCAAACTTCAGCTGTTTTTCCAAGAACTCTTGCTCGCTGTTCGTGATTGTCAATGCAGCAGTTTTCTCCGTTCCATCTCGCGGCTCCAATTTCTCTATCGTTGCAGCTTCGCCTGCATGGGTCGCTGAAGAGTTCTCCGGAACATCGAGCCCGGTTGTCGATTTTGACATTGCGACGTGGAGGACTTCGTTCAATCGTCGGTCTTCTGATAACTCAACCCGCTCCGGCTCTTTCAATCTTTACTGCTCATAAGATCGGGGATCGATCAGCAGAAGAGCTGTAATAACTTGAAAGTAGACCGAAAGATGACCTTGAGTATCGGAGTAGAGGGCAGGGCAAAGCCAAGTCGAAGGCCGGACGAGGAGGCACCTTCACTCTCGACCGACCGGGGTGTAAGTGGTATCCTGCAAGCCACTCCCTTCCTCTCACAGATTCGCTCGGGAAAAGGTTCTAGATCATCACAAAGGTCTTTTCACACTGCATCTCCACTGTACCTACTTGAAATCCCCACAATCTAAGGGCGTAAGCAACGGTATCGTTTTATGCTGAATGATCGACGGGCTGCCTGTCGGCGAGCCCAAATGAGCAGTCGGGGTCGCTCTACGGCGAGCCGAATGTGGCCTGTCTCCACACATCCAAGACTCCATCGTCAGCCTGAGTGTGCATCTGCAGTTTCGAGGCTTGTCAAGTAAACATTCCACCAATCGGCAATGACCCAAGGCTGCTGACAGCCTCTTTTCGGTCATGCATCAGCTTCCGATGTTGTACTGTACGAGCTCCACGAGCAAGGGGGCCTGCAAGGCGAGACCGGCATATCGAAAGCTCCTTGCATTTTATCATGGTCCCTTGAACTGATGATGTACGTATTCATTCGGGAGATGTGGAAAGCGGTCTTAGATATCCATTCTTGTGCTTGTAGCATTGCAAGCCTATGTATGCCATTGACTGTTCTTGAGGGCTTCCCGTTTTGCCGGACTGCTTCGCCGACAGGTCATCGAGCAAAATGCCTTCACGAGTCGAATCGCAAACAGCATGGGAGGGCTGGAATACCTGCTTTGTCTTCACCAGTAAAGAGCGCGAGCTTCTCAAAATCAGCAATCCAACTCAAACAGCTGACCTTCACGACGCATTCGATCGAGCTGCTGTAGATCAATTCTGTGCCAGTCATCGCCTTGGCCCAGATGCACTCTTCAAAGCGGCGTGGGCTTTGGCTATTGGAGCGCTCTCTGGACTGGATGATGTCTGTTTCGCCTTTGAAGATTCAGCCCTGCGTCAAGCCGTGCATTGCGCTTTGAGGCCAGACCGTACAGCTGCGACTATTCTCCAGGATTTAGAGGAAGTCCCTTTACCCAGCAATCTGGCGAACGAGAAAGGAGTACAGCTATCTTTCCCCTTTGACACGACACTTCAAATCATCTCGCAAAGAGAGGAGCATGGTGCGAATGGATTCAAGCGCAAATTGGAAAAACCTCATGTAAGTTTCACTGCAAGGCATACCGGGACAAAGCCATACACTCTCAGTAATCTCATTTGACCGGGACGAACCAGGATCCGATCCAGAATCGAAGCCCCAGCATCGTCGCGCAAGTCAACACAGAGAGCGCCTCGATCGCTATCGTGTACATCGAAAATGTCTGGACCAATTTACAAGCCTTACGAGCGTGCCGTCTACTCTCCCAATGTCTGTCAGAAATTATTTACCAATCAGACAAATCGCTCTCGGATCTAGAGCTCATACATCCTGCCGATTACGATGAGATCCAGGCTTGGACCGGCAAGCAGCTCGTCGAACCAAGCATCTGCATCCACGAAGCTATTGCTAGGCGTGCAGCAGAAACACCGGACGACATTGCAGTTCGAGCCTGGGATGGGGATTTGACACACCAACAACTTGAAACGCTGGCGTCCCGACTTGCTGGGAAACTCTATGCACTAGGTGTCAAGCCAGGAGCAACGGTGGCCTTCCTCTTCAAAAAGTCGAAATGGACTATTGTCTCTCTTTTGGCAATTCTAAAAGCCGGGGGAACTGGAGTCGCACTAAATCCCGAGTATCCGACGGAACGAATGAGGCAAATCATCAATCTTGCTGAGGTCAAGCTGCTTCTTGTGAGCAAGGACCTCCATGCCAAGCAGGATCTGCCCGGATTGACGGAGTTGGTCGTCGACGAAGCGCTGTTTTCCTCGTCATCGGCTGATTCCGGGATAAACCATTCGTTCTCTTGCGATAGTTTGCAACCCAGCGATGCAGCGTACATTCAATTTACATCTGGAAGCACTGGAACGCCCAAGGGTATCGTCATGGAACATCGCACCTTCTTGGCCAACGCTTTTGCCCACCTCGAAGTCATTGGCATGAGACCCGGTGACCGCGTCTTGCAATTTGCTTCTCACAGTTTTGACGCGTTTCTGATAGAAATCTTCATGTCTCTATTGGCTGGCGCGTGCGTTTGCGTGCCTTCGGAAGAAAGTCGCATGAATGACTTATGCAGCGTCATCAATGAGTTCCAAATTACTTGGCTGGGGATTACCCCGACAATGGCAAAGATTTTGAACCCTAGCCAAATCCCCAATCTCAAAACCCTTTGCTTTTGGGGAGAACAGGCATCCCGAGAACTCATCGATACCTGGGCTGATAGAGTTCAGCTCATCAACTTCTACGGTCCCTCGGAGAACTCGGTCGGAGCAACTTGGCATTCATTCTCGTCAGGAAGCAGAAACACCTCTTGCATAGGAAAGGGAGTAAGTGCCGTGAACACTTGGATCGTCAGCACAGATAACAGGGATAAACTGGTGCCCATCGGGGCGATTGGCGAACTTGTCCTCCAGGGGCCTACGGTCGCAAGGGGATACCTGAAAGATGCGAACCGAACCGCCGAATCATTCCGCGACCGACTACCCTGGCTTGCCTCCACCACCTCTCAAGGGACTCAGCGATCGTATTTTACGGGTGACTTGGTCCGATATTTGACTGATGGATCCCTGGAGTTCTTCGGACGGCGAGACAACGCGGTCAAAATCCGTGGTCAGCGTATTGAACTCGACGAAATTGAACATCACATCAAACATGGAGAGGTCCCCTGCCAATCAGTTGTTGTCATGGTGCTAGAGCCGCCCCATCTGGCATCAGAGAAGTTGGTGGCCTTCATTTGCGAGAAGGAGGCCATACCACCCTCTTCAGTCACGGTCAGCTCGCCATTACAAAGCAGCTCGTTGTCCTGGCGCGAAAAGTCAGCATCTCTAGAGGCCTACCTGAAGCAAGTCCTAACAAGTGCTGCTGTTCCTTCGCTATACATCCCTCTAAAATATCTACCTACAGTTGCCTCTGGCAAGGTGGACCGTCAAAGACTCAAGGCTCTATTTGCCTCGTTATCCGAGACTGAGTTGGCAGAGTACTTTCACCAGGGCGCCGGGAGAAGAACAGCGACACAAACGGACAACGAAAGGAGTTTGGCTCTCCTATGGTCTCAGGTTCTCGACATTGACCACGACAAGATCTGCCGCGAGGACAACTTTTTCTGGTTGGGAGGAAACTCTATTCTTGCAATGAGATTGACGGCCGCGGCCCGCGAATCAGGCCTCATTATCTCCGTCTCTGAAGTCCTCAACAATCCAATATTGCAGGACATAGCTACATTAGCAAGACTCGGAAATGACAATCAGGAGATGAGCAATGGAGATTATAGTGCATTCTCAACCGTCTCCGCGGTACTCACCACCGACTTTCTGCAGGACGTCGTAGCGCCCGGGCTTTCCATTCCGGCTTCTGATTTAGAGGACGTCGGGCTTGCAACAGATTACCAAATCGAGAACTTGGCTTGGTCGTCTCTTAAGCAGCGCGGAGGGACCAACTACGTTACTCTGGACTTTTCCAACGGCGTCGATCCGCAACGATTACAAGGTGCATGCGAGCGTCTCGTGTCTCATCACGCGATTCTCCGCACGGTCTATCTGATTCACAAACACCGCGTTTTCCAAGTCGTCTGCAAAAGGCTGCCTTTTGATATCGTCCATAGCATCCAAGCGAATGACGTGTCCCGAGCAACATCGGCGATTATGGAGACAGATCTCGCCCACCCTCTCGACATTGGTCGAGCTCTCATCAAATTTTGGCTACTTCAGGATGCAGGCAAAGTGCAGCGCCTTGTCATACGAGGCTCTCATCTACAATACGATGGCGTTGCCCTGATAAGATGGTGTAAAGAGCTGGGCATGGCTTACAGAAACGAAGAGCTCCGCCCGGCGCCATCATTCTTAGGATATACCGACTATGCCGCCAATCACGACGTCGAGGGTGCCCGTAAATTTTGGCGCAAGCTTCTGTCAGGGTCTTCAATGACCACAGTCCACAATCATCAAAGTATCTCGTGGAAGAATGTTCTCGACGGAGAAGTCAGCACTCTTGTCGATAGTTCCATCTTGCGCCCATGCGCTGATATTACAGTCGGGACCATCATCAAGTCCGCTTGGGCCCTCGTCTTATCCGAGATGGCCGAATCTCAAGATGTCGTCTTCGGGTCGGTGGTTTGGGGTCGTAACGCAGCGTATCCTGGTGTGGAACATGTTGCCGGTGCCTGCATAGACAATATTCCGGTGAGAGTGCAGCTTACTACAGGCATGACTCGACTGGCACTTTTGCAACAAGTACAAAGACAGTACTTTGAGGCCGTCCAGTTCGAGTCGTTTCAGTATAAGCGTATAGTGGCAGAGTGTACCGACTGGAAACCCTGGGAAAGGCTGAGCACGCTCGTCGAGTATGAGAATCTCGGCGAAGACACTTCACAGTTCCCCTTTGATGACGACAAGCACTTTACTGTTGATGAAATTCGGCCTCCGGCAGACCGCCATGATATAACCATCTACAGTATGCCTCTCGGAGAAAAGACCTTTATTGCACTTGACTTCCACAAAGCTGCAGTGCCGGATGCCGTTGCGCAGTCAATGCTCGATCGCATGGTGGCTCACATCGAGGCTTTCCACGGCGACCTTCATGCCAAACTCTCCGCAATGCCGCCTCCTTCGCAATTGCCCATCATACCTCTTGAGCAAAGCCAGGACTCAGCCATTCATCATTCCACTACGGAAGCATCCGGGTCGCGTGTATCTGAAGACTTGGGAGAGGATGTTCTCTCGAGACATTTCGTTGAGGCCGCATGGGCATCAATACTTGCGTGTAAGGACGGAGACTTTCAGGATCTTTGGGAATCGGAAACCCCTTTTTTCGAAGTTTGGGGGAACCTCATCGCCGCAACTGGGTTGGCTAGATGGTACACACGAAAAGGGCTCTCTATCAGCATGGAGGATATTCTGCGCGCACCAGACATGCGGTCTCAGGTGGCACTCATACAGCAACTTCACAAGTAGAAGACTTTTTAGAGCACGAAACCGGAAAAGATAAAGATAAGAGTCTTCACAGTTTTCAGAGTACAAGAACATGACGTATACACAATATTCAAGTTCCACTGTAGGAGAGCGCCCCTTCTGCGACTCTGATTCAGGCGAGTGCTACTTTATGCTTTCCTACGTAGCATTGATATCTTCGAGCAGCTGCAATACATGTAGTGTGTCTGAAAGGATCGATATCAGGGTTCTGTATCCGTAATGTGATCCAATAAGTCACTTCAACTCCTCTATGACCTTCCCACGTAACTTGAACACTGTGCGAACATGATGTAATCCCATTCGGAATCGAATCGTAAACCACATTGAAAGAAATCGAGCGCTCTCATCGGCCGTTGGACATACATGTATCCACCCCACGTATGCATTCCACACGACTTCAATGATTGGCGAGGGAACATTGGCTTATTGCCTCAGTGACTAGGTGGGGACAGGCGTACGATATTCAGTGACTCTGCGGACTACCTTTGCTGACTCTCTGCTTATGTCTTGTTCTCTCCACGCATGTCGATTTCCCCGTCTTACCCTCTCTCTGTCAAGTATATGCGCTTGGCTGACTTGCTGTCCGACATTGTGGTGCCTAGTGACGACCGCTGACACATACGCCAGGGACACGGCTATGCCGTTAATGACTCGCAGATGGGCCTATCAATTCCTTCTTGAAGAAAGCATCCATAGTGTAGATGTGCGAAATACATGTAATGGTCCTGTATGTCTCTGGCGTTAATTCTATTCTGCTGCAGAAGAGACTCCGCAACATCCACGTTGGAGCATCGCTAATCAATTTTGCATCATGACCATCAACTCCAGTGCAAATGGGAGATCCTGCTCTTCAGTCAATGGTTATGTAAACGGGGGACAACTGAGCAATTACGAGCAGTTGGGCCAAGATCTCGTTGACAACATCAAAGGATACGTTCGTCAATTGAGGAAAGAGGGCAATCCGCTTCCGTCTCTGGCTCCGAGCAACAACGACGATGAGCGATGTAACAGCGAGGCGGGGGAGAGGGCGAGGGCGAAAATCGTGCGACTTGCTCAGGAGATTCTAGCAACTACCATGGATCCCAGTTCGAATCTCTTGATCAGCTCTTTGCAGGTAAGTGACCCGGATCTCTACGTTCAACTCCATCATATCGACTCTACCCCGTACCCGACAAATTGATCACTTCCAAGGGACTTCAGTCATCATAAAAGTTTGAAGCTCCAAGTTTTTCCATAAGGTCTACTATGACAACTTTTACGCAAGCCTTGCTGATATTGGCCAACAGTTCCACTTCTGTTCATGTCTCAAAGTTGCTGTGGACTTGGACATTGTTGAGCATATTCCCAAGGATGATCAAGTCTCGGCCAAAGAACTAGCCGCTGCTGTTGGCACACAAGAAGCATTGTTAGGCAAGTACATCCAGATGGCTCTAGAACATTGGATGACTCTACTCGGTGTCTCCATTAACCTCACAAGATTACCATGGTCGTAGGGTTCTAACATTGGACCTCTAGTTCGGATCATGCGTGTTCTCACAGCCAAATATGTCTTTGCCGAGCCAAGGCCGGGCTTCTACAGCCATACCGCCATGTCCTGGCGCATGCGCGGTCCCGAGCAAAAGTACCTTTTGATACACAGGTGAGTAAAGTCTTCCGACAGATGCTGGTGTTTGTCTCTACAAGCAGTTCCCAGATGCTTGTTCTCAGAAAATGACTATGATCTGACTGCAATGAATTCAAACAGATTAGACGAAGGTTTCCGATCTGCCAGTAGACAAGCCGACACTCTGCGTCTCAGTGGATACCGCGAGCCTGTGCTTGGAGATCTATACGGCTTCAATTTGGCATTCGATACCCAGACGAACTTCTGGGAGCACATCACCGTAACCGAACCACGGCGAGGGGAGATATTCAACCGAGCCATGAAAACAGTCAGCATCAACAGCTTGGACGCTATCCCTGCTCTTTATCCTTTCGATAAGCTCGCAGGCAGCGGAGGCCTCATTGTTGACGTTGGCGGCGGCTTAGGGCAAGTTGGACGCAGGATTTTGGCGCATTATCCGAACAGTGGACTCAAGGTCATTGTTCAAGATCAATTCGCGTCTGAAAAGGCCCAATCATCGTCAAACAACGCCATAAATGGCTGCCAAAAGGGCCAGCAGCCCGAGGTGGACGTCACTCTTCAGCAACACAACTTCTTCAACCCCCAGCCCGTCAAAGGTATGCAACTACGATCCCCTACTCGCAAATTGAGGACAAAAGTTTCGTTCTGACATATTATCGGGCAGGTGCCTCGGCGTACTTTCTACGCCACATTTTCCACGATTGGCCCGACAGCGCGTGCGTAGACATTTTGAAACAGATAGTTGCCGCCATGGACCCGGAAAAGAGCCGAATATTGCTATGCGATCAGGTCATGGACCACGAGTCACCATCTCTCCCTTCTGTTCTGTACGATATCGACATGATGAGCATGTTTGGTGGAAAGGAAAGGCTCCTGTCCGAGTGGAAATCTCTCCTCGCCGAGGCGGATGAGCGTCTTTACGTCACCGACGTTATGAAATCGTCAACATCTTCAACTACGATCTTGGAGGTTAGACTGCGCTGAGGAGCTTGTCTCGAGGAGCTTGTCGCCCACGCTGGATATGGTATCGGCACGTTCGATGTTAGTTTAGACCTAGTCGCAAGATAAGTTACAGTGGAATATTGAATAATATATTTCACTGGCTATCACGGAGTACGATTTCCATCACCGATATGACTCTTCCCGTGGCCCATTGCACAGTTTGGGGAAACAAGCTCAGGATTCAGGTCCACATCTGCGTGCGTCGTCAATATACCGTGGAACACCGGAGGATATCAGCACGATGCAACGCGGCACAGTGTTGTACGAGGATTGCCGTACCGTTTGCCGGTACTTGTGTGGCAAGCGAGTTGCGACAGGAGTCTGTCGCTGAAGAGTTCCTGAAGCTCTCACATAGTTATCAAGGCCTGTTGTGAGTTTCAGAAAGCTGTATCCTGGTCTCTTACTTCAATTCGTTCCACGCATATACTGTCTAGATGATCAGAGATGCTAGATGACTTTACTCGCGTTGTGGCTGATCCTCCCTTCACCCTCCGAGGTAGATTTTCCTGGTGCGAACAACATTGAAGCGCTGTGTTTCCATCTGCTTGATTGAGGCCCGGTGAGTACTTGGAAAGCGAGGCCCTTTTGCAAAATCCGCGTCAACCCTTCTATTGATCCCATACATGTACATTTTCCCCAGAGTTATCGATCGCTTGAACAGCTTTGCTTACATGTGTCCTCTCGAGGCAACATGATCCTTCATCCAGTTCCCAACGGCATCTTCATGCAAGCCTCGTGGAAGTGTTGCATCCCGGCCTGGAATTGCCGTGATTACTTCGTACATGTATGCGATGAAACTGACATGTCATGCGAGTCGGCCGGGATCCGAGCGTTGTCGCTTACGTTGGCTGCGGGAGACATAGGCATGATGGTTGCATGATTCCATGTCTTGGCATGGGGTATGCAATCATCCCGCCCAAGCTTTGAAGGATTCGTTCAATTCATCGTCATCCAGAATTAGAGACACGAGTCCATGCTTCCTCTCATCCATGGGGAATGATCTTGACACTGAGGATTCGTACCATGTCGCTGCAACTGTCCTCCTACGTCATGAAGCTGACCACCGCGTTGCTCTTGTGTGGAGCGTGACGTGGATAGTTTCTGCGTACGCTGAAATTTTTTCATTATCTCGACGAGCAGATTGGGAGCTTTGATATTGATAATTGCGGTGATATGGGAGTCCTCGGTGCACAGTTGGATTACATGCGATATGTTGTGCCATCAACTACAGATGACACCGGAGGAGGCAGAAAGCACAGGAGATTATGGAAGTCATTATGCGTAATACATGTATTCATGGCAAATTTTGTCTCTCCTTTCGTCCCAACCGCCGTCTATGCTCATAAGGAATGTTCCATATCAGCTCCGAGTCGTAGTAGAGCCTCGGCCACCTCGACGTAACCCAGTGATGCCGCGACTTGTAAAGGGGTCGAGCCCGAGCTATCGACCGCATTCAAATCCGCTCCGCTATCAGCCAACACTTCCACCATATTCCTATCATTGGCCTGGACTGCTTCGTGAAGGGCCGTCTTGCCCATATCGCCCCTTGCGTTCACATTGGCGCCGTGCTTGATGAGCAGTCGCACCATGGAGAGGTGTCCGTTGGAGATTGCCAGTTTCAGAGGCCCCGGCTTCGCCTGCTGCTGGGCGATGTCGCTACCGGCGGCAACTCCAGCATCCGTGTTGATGGAGGGATACTTGCTCGGCCAGGCTATTGACCTCTCGGGGGTGCACGGGGACTCTATGCTCGTAGATGAAGCAGATACTTCTTGCGCGAGAGCGCTGAGCTGTTGTTTTGGCATCGCGAGCAGATCCGAGTCCGAAGCCGGCGTCAACAGCGATTGACCATGGTCATTGACGTCTTGACGCTGTTGCATCTTCAAGTCTATATCTATGTCTTTGAGATATGTCTCAATGGGCCCCCTAACAAAGTCCTCATCGAACCGCCAGCTTTGATGTTCGTGGATATCATGGGTCGCAGCAGACCCTTGATGATCTTGCGATGCTCGAGGGATGGCGAATTGTCTCGGTGAAAGCGGCAGGTCGCGAGCGGGTCGTTGTAGCATGCCTGAGTCGAGTGCTGATGGGGTGTTTCGCCTCGTTTGAAGGACGCAGTCTTTGAAGGCTTGGAGAGCCATGTTGGCTTGCTTGAGCTCCTGTAGTTGGGACTTTATTGTATCCCCTATGACGTGACTTAGTGATGTGTCTTACGCGAGCCAGCCACCAAGTTATGGGACAATTGAGCTTTTGCTCTTGTCTATCTGAGAGGATCATGGGACGTACGCCTTTTCCTTTGTGCGTCTCTATTCTGCTGCCGACGGCGCTCGACCGTGCTACTCGAACTCGGCATCTGTCCAGTCATCCAGTCGTCTAGTGTAGCAAAGCCGTTATACATGAACTCGGGGTCCCGATGACAAGGGTGAGATTGGCTGAGCATTTAAGGGAGAAAGGAGAATTCATGAATTATGCGTTAATCATCAAACATAGGAAACCAAAGACAATCACGACAGGACGAGAGCAGTAGACGGGATGTCCGCGCCAATTCATATTCCACAATGACAGGGGTCTCTTCTCAACGCCAGGTTCACAAAGTACTCGTGGGCCGGATCCCGACTCCCGAGTGTCCCAAATATCGAAACCGAAAGGCTGACCCCTGGCCTCTTCATGCTCGGGGCAGTGGGGCCGCTTACGGCGGTCGCCGACCGGGGATGCAAATCACGTACGACGGGCCAAGCAATGACACCGCAGACCTTCAGCCTCAACGGGTCTTGATTTCCAGTGCTTCGAGGCTTTGACCCGCCGGTAGTCGACTGCATCGTGCCTTGGCCGTCGTCAACAACGGCGTGACGTATATTGACGAACAGAACCCAAAGCGAGGCTCTGCCCAACTCTCGTGAGTCTATCGGCATGGAAGCTGCCACCGTTGCCGGATGATACACAACTCACCGGTTCCTTTCTGGTGCGGAGGTGTTCTTCCACCAGTCTTACTCGAGTGAAAAGGCGGGCTTCGTGTTGTCTCACGAAAGTACATGTAAGCATGAGCCAGGGTCCATGAGCCGTGAGCACACCAATACGTAGCCTCCCGAGCCCGACAACCGGGCAAATCCTTGATTCTGCAGTACGTGCAAAAGTCAAGAGGCGAAGCGTAAGCGGGCAGATGCAAAGCGGATCCCAGCGGTGGGCAAAAGCTTGCCCCGGCCAATCAACTGGTCACCTTGCCAAGGGTCAAGTTCAACTGCAAGTCGGGCATGCCGTAATGTACCAAACATTGGCGTTTTCGGAGCTTCAGGTCGTACAAGTTGAGCACGCATCATGCCGCTTAAGAGTCCTTCAGAGAGGAATCGTGTGACTTCAAGCTCTGTTGCTGCTCAGGCAGCTTATGCGTGTCGACAATAACTTGGACAATCGAGCCACGCAGTCATACCCTGTTTGACCTCCCGAGAGACCTAGGCCCTAGACGATCCATCGTCTGACAGGGGCTCCAGGGTCCCAAGGCAGGGACACCCTGACCCGGGATCTGCATCGTCGAGACGCACGGATTCGAGACCCTCGTGTGCTCCGGAGCGTCCCACGTCTTTAGCGGCGGGAGTAGCCCTACGAGTTAGGCAGGCAACTTCCATGAGACCATCGCCAAGTCGTCCTCCGGCTGCATGGTCGGCCTGCCACGTGCGGTAATCGCGCAAACGCTCTCCCCCCCTCTCGTTGTGGAGTGGCTCAGAGAGCCATCCTTGCAGCGTCGCCTCTGTTGCCCTGAAATGGCAGAGCGCTTACGCCGGCGGCCCCTTGCTATGTTGCACTGATATTGTGGCAGATGCACATCAGCCAGCAGGTAGGGCCGCAATGTCAGATGATTGACGACGCCACGATCCCCTGCCTGCCGGAAAGATAAGGGTGGAGGCCCGGGGGGGAGGGTGATCGGACAACTAGCGGATTCGGCCTCGGAGTCCTTGCTATTGTCTTGCCGGATTTGACCATTGTCTGTTTGAAGCAGAATGAGATCTTCTTGACAGTGTTCGCGCAATCCGGGGAATTCTCCCGCATTCGTACGCTGTCCAGATGGCACATGTACAATAGGCTTGGATATGCTTGATCTATCCCTTGTACCCTTTGCTCAGGATATCACATGTGCACTTTCGAGAATATTTCTGGCCTGGATCCATCGACAGCAGCATCGCGTGGCCATCTGCTACGTTGCCATTGAGCCTACATGTAGAGCTACTCTACTCCTATGCATAGCCATTACTGATGGTTCTCTGCTCTGGATCGTTTCCTCGCTAGTGTTACAAATAAATCCAAAAAGCGCTGCTCCTTCTCTCAAAGCGCTGTCTGGACGCCCATGGGCTAGTCCCCAGGATAATGCCTTGCTAAACTTCATTTCATTGTTGTTGCTGTTGTCTCTCTCCGCGACTTTGCAAGGCTAGACTGGTCACTAAAACCCTGGTAAACTAGCCGTTGCCCACAGATCCATTTGGATTCGTCTGAGGGTTTCTGAAATGAGGCCATTGGAATGGCATCCATCCCACAGATCCCGGTATCTGCAAAACCTATTATGTGGCGCACACAGATTCTCCATGGCCGCCAACACTTCGTTGACGCTGTACCCATTGTCGCCCCTGTGGACGCGTTCTAGATTGACGTTGGTGCGATGAAGGCGTTTGAGAAGGAGACCGTAGCGTGTCGCGGAGCAATCGAAGTCGTCGCAATATTGTGAGTCTCTGAAGCCGATAGCAATCTCTCGCATGGAAGACGTGAAGATTCGGAGAGCTTCCAGTCGTTTCTCACGGATAACCTCTGAGTCGAAGTTCCGGTTAATGGCGACTGTCCATTTCGACGGAACGATACCGCACGTGAAGGGGCAGACTTACGTAGGATGAGGTTTGGAATGGGCAGTCCCAAGGTGCTCACTGGGCCCCTGCTGTGCAGTACAAGTTGTTGAAAGATAGTGCGGCAGAGTTCCAGGTCACGAAATATGAGGGAGATGTAAAGAGCGAGCACCAGGTCTCGTCTGGGAACGCGACATGGCCCCATTGGGAGAAGGTAGATGAGCTTGCTTTCATCAACCCATTCTTCGTAGTGTCGAAGGCAGCTATCGCGGGACTCGGTATAGCCGACTATGCGAGCAATCCGGGCTAGCTGCTCTACAGAGACTTTGGTCGGGACATTCTCCTTCGCATGAACGATCTGCATCACAATGAGCAGAGCCGTCTCGTCCATACGTCGAAATGTGAGGCAGAAGCGGCCTTGACGTAGCATGCAATCTCTCCACGGCTTGATGAGGATTGTGCCAAAGTATGGAGTCGCATCGACAAGAGACCCCGAGGACAGCAGGTAATCAACGCAGTTTCTGGGTCCTAACGGTGACCCCTCGCTGTCTCGAAGAGTCATACCGCTAGCTATCGTCATGGAAGGTGAGAGCAGACCGTATTCCGCAAGCATTTCGTGGTACCAGCCCATTTCAGACGCAATGCCGAACATGTTCGGCGAGTTGTATGCTGGAGCTAGGGACGGCCTTGGAGCATGCTCATCGACAGCTGCGGACGACACCACCGCGCTGTAGATGAAGTCTGAATGCCCCCATTGTGCGAACGGCGGGTTCGGCTCGGACAGGGTGAGCACCACATCGCCTTCGGCATCCAAGATGTATTTGAACTCTGATTCGGGTGCATCGGCCGCCATGGGAACTTGGTGTTTTGGGGCCTCTTGTCCTGCAGGCAGCAAAGGCAGCAAAGGCAGTAAAGGCAGCCATTGCAAGTAGTAGAGGTAGTAGAGGTAGCGAAAGTAATAATATATTTATCTTAGATTACCTGCAGACTTAGACGGCAAAATATATCAACTATGCTTAGCTTTAACTCTATAACGCCAGTCCGCCTCGAGTGACGCCACACAAGCCGCCGCCCCATCTTCTCCGGACGGTGTAGGCAGTGTGAGCATTTCATGTTAGCATTGTCCGTGGCAAACTTGCAGAGTGAGAAAGCAGGCAATTTACCGAAACCATGTGCACACCGTCTCATACGCTTCGGCCCCGCACAAACTGTAATGTTTACAAGACGGCAGTGGCTTTACGATGAAGTAGCCGCGCTCCTCTTCAACGAGCAGGAGCTTCCATGCTTTCTCGTACTTGCTTTTTCATCCCTGCGACCTGTCGAAGCCTCTTATTTTGACATTTAACGAAGAGCGCCACCACCGGCTCTCAGGTAGGTGGGCAAATGCGTTTAAATAGACACCAAGGGTTTCAGTTCAGATAGCTCTGTCCATCAAAGTAATGCGTGGCTTCAATGCATGATTTGCTTTGCCCGTCATGGCTTTCGGCTTAATCCTCGCACATTTGCTTTTCCTTGCGTAGCAAATGCAGTCACTTACATGACCGTCTGCGCATGTCGAATCCTCGGCAAGCCCTTGACCATTCCAGCTTCAATGTTCCATGTGCGAGCAACGCGATGCTTCAGACATGACATCTCTGATCCATTCATCCAGCCAACCTTCGGGTATATCATAACACTTACAATCATCATAGCGAAGCCCATGTGCAATCTCTGGGCAGCAACCTGTCCAATCCCTCAAGGGATGTGGCCAACTCTGGTCCACCCGAACATTTTTCGGACTTGTCCGTTCGTCGTTGCGCCCAACCTTACCGATCGATGATTTGGAACACCTACTGACTTCAATGTTCTAGATCTTCGCCGGCCTTGATACACGCCCACGCTCCGAAGCGGCCTTCATACGACAAGCCAAGATGGACTTGAGGTCGTCCTTCAACAGCTGTTTAACTGAGCATTCGTGCTTCACATACCCCATCACCTCTCCGTCAAGGGTCGGATCGTGCGTCTTGATCCTTTCGAACCTGTTGAGCCTCGCTGTCAGTGAAATCATGTCTGGGCCGGATCCCCCCGGCAGTCTTGGCTGGTGTCGCGCGGGAAGCGTAGCGCCATGTCTAATGCTGTAGCGGTCGTACCTTTCCGGATCCTGAAGATTGTGCAAGTCCTCGTCCATGCGCGAGACGCTGCGTTCCTTGTATGGCTTATGTATTACGCGGTGGATTTTGTGCTTCGCCTCGTAACGGGTGAGAGTGCCAGTCATCATTATTCGGCAGATATAATCTATCTTTTATATCGGAAAAGGAATGCTCTACTTTCTCTACTACTTGTCTATAGCTAAAGTTATCGGTCTAGAGAATAATTAGCCTCTCTACTATCAATCCTTTCGTATCGTGCTGCTTATTTAGTACGCGATTATACCACGTGCCGGGAGGGCCGACTCGCCGACTCCCCCCTCACGTACGAATGAATGACATCAATGTTCCCTGCTTCGGGTCTGCAGAACATCTGCGCTAATAACCGTCACGACCAATCCGCGGCCTGTCCATGTCTAACAACATGAAGTGTCCTCGGTTTAGCGCAACGCGCTGCCGAGACATGGCAATTAAATTGCCTCTCCTATGCACTCGCCAACGGTGATTGACGCTGGGCACCATTCAATGTTCTTGGGCACTATTGTCTTTTAAAAAGAAACATATACCCGTGCCGCGTCTCTGAACACGCCGGCCAAGGTCCAACAATATATTACTATCTCTATCCCGTCACTGCGGCCCTCTACGTCCTTGGTCAGTATCCCGAATGGCGAGATGGTGCCTTCATCCTGACCCATGATGCCGCATCTCTACTGCGCTGGCTCTCTTCACGCGACCTCGCAGATATTGCGGCGGAGTCCATGTCCAGGGAGCAGCCCATTGAGGAGTACCGCGCCTCGATCTGGGTGCCCCCTGGCTTCAGATTCCACACCCAGAACCAGAGCGCTCTTCGCCAGGGGCGCAGTCGCCGCGGGATCATACAAAACCTATCAAGGGGATCAGATTAATTACTACCGGAGAGACTTTCCCAGAGCGCTTAGCGACTCTAAAACCCTACAACTCATCGGCGGGGGCGGTCCTGGAGGATTCGCACGAGTTGTGCGAGACTTTATTACGTTAAAGGTTGATGAGTACAGCAATGATGGGCGTCAACACCGTTTCTTTGTCTTCCACCCCGACACGGCTTGGAGGGGCGCCTTTTTGCGGCTGGAAGGCGCCGAGGGGCCGCTGCCCCCCCAATTCGCGGGCATCGGGCATAACTTGTTCGTCCTCTGCAGATGGATGCTCTGCGTCAGGGTGGCGCTGGTCGAGGCCATGGGCGACGAAGGCAGGAAAATCCGCTTCCACGTCTTGATACCGGCGTACGAGACGCTAGTCATTCCGCGACCCTTTAAATTTGACAGTCTTTATTCACACGCACCCAAATCTCAATTCGCACGCACCCCCCCACATTCAGCCACAGCATAGCCACAAGAACTCCGACTTCGCCAACGATCCCGCAGACAGCATTCTTGCGACTTGTCAACGCCAGTTATGAAGCGAAGGAGATATATCCATTTAACTCCTGTGTTGGAGATGCTTGCCACAAATTCCAATCTAGCAGTTCAGTAATCCTTCTATAATTGAGCCCTAATTGTACAATAGGATTTGGCAGGAAGTCCTATTGTAGGACGTCCTTCCACGGTTCCACCAGGCTCATGGTGTCACGCGCCTGGGACGTAGCCTGTAGGCCCTGCCCCAAGGGATTGAGACTCCGTAACAACACGGAGGGGAGTCCGTGGAAACACGGAGGAAGCTGGTGTATTAACAGAGGCCTCGCTCCCCAACCTAAGTCAGGATCGGCTCAATACGGTCTACCCTGTGCTCACAGGCTCTTGGAGCTAGCTCGTCGAAAGGAACCACTCAAGAGGCAAGACCTAGATCCATTCTGGCATCTCAAGCGATCACGAGACATTGATGATCCTCTCCTTCAAATACGACGTCCTCCAATGGGGATACCTAAGGGTCGACCACGCAATGGCGAACCATTTGGCAACGAACGCGCAATCCCAGAGAAGCAGCTAGCCCCTCAAGGCTCAACACGGAGTGGCGTCCAGCGCTCGGCGCGTCGAAATTACTCTCAATTCGAACTGGGGGCAACGCTGGAGGAAGAAGATGCAGCAGACGCACAAGACAAACCGCGACGTCGGCCGAAACGGAGTAAAGTTGTCGAGTCAGGAAGCACTCGAGTTACGCGCCGACAGGCGAAGACACAGGACGACAGCAGCAAACGAGCTGAACGGTGTAACTCTTCTGAAATGACGCAAGATCTGGGAGTAGCAGACTCGTGGCTTGCCAACGAGGGTGGTAAAGATACGGTTGGCGACAGCATTACTGTTGCAACGAATTAGACTCCTGCTCGCCAAGGAGTTGGAAATGTCAGACATCCGCACCAATGGTTTATTGGGCTCCGATCTCGGAGGCGCTGTGGCTGAATGTGGGGGGGTGCGTGCGAATTGAGATTTGGGTGCGTGTGAATAAAGACTGTCTTAAATTTATCCACGCCCTATTTCCCCTTGTAGTTGAGGGGACTATTAGTCACGGCCGTCCGCTCGTCTGGTTAAGGATCGCGTCTAGGTCGGCAGGCTTGCTAAGAGATGTCGGGGCCATTTCGCCGCCCAGTTATTTCCATGCGCAAAGGAGGGCGTATACGGTTGTTTTGGGAACCTGGTTGCTCACGCTGCCCGCGGTTATGTCGGCTAGCAAACTCATATACCCCCCTACCATTCCTCCCCTAGCGGGTCTCCTTCTTCACATGGCTATCTATATTTGTTCTTTCGCCATGTCGATTTGGGTGAATGGAACGGTGAAAAGCTACTACCTTCGTGAAGAAGAACCCGCTGTTCTTGGCTAAGCCTAGCCACAGTCTTTATAGAGTAGGGTACGTAGATATATAGATAAAAGGCAACGGTTTTACCTACCGTTTTGCTAAGATTAGCGCAGTCAACCTTTAAGTCTCTCTACCTACATTAGCCTATATACTTACATAACTATATGGCAAGGAGTAATATTAAGGGTACTTATATACTACCTAGATTATAGGTTTCCTCCTATAATCCCTTCGTGGATCATTAGATTATAAGGAAGATCCGTCGAGCCGGATCGCTTAGATTATTAAAAGATCCTAATAATCCCTTCCTTGTGTCACGTGATTGACGGTCTGTCCTGCATCCTTCCTGCAGCTTCCACTAATGATATATCGGCGCGCGATCAACACCTGGTCGGGTCGTAACAATTTATGCTCGCGTTTGACCATATGAGTCCCGGGCCCGGTCCTTGTCGCGAGGTCACATATGTATGCCCGAATCCTACCTTATTTTGTTTGAGATCACGCGTTCGATTCCTCCCAAGAATCAGGGGTTTCCCATCACAATCCCATATCTCTTTCAAAATAATCCACTCGGCAACGCGCGGACACCGGATCTCTATCGGGGCCATGATGGTCTCCCCTCCTCCCACCCCGCCAACACGGGCCCTCAAAGATGAGGAGCGGAGATTCAAAACCATCACCTCACCGTGTGAGTTCGTGGAGGATTACCGCCCAGGTGGTTATCATCCCGTTCTTCTTGGCGACGTCTTCGACAATGGCCGGTACAAGGTTATCCGAAAGCTCGGCGAGGGCTCCTACTCAACGGTTTGGCTGGCCCGTGACCTGAGGCAAGTCCATCTTTGCATCACTTCCCCGCGATGCTGTGGATTCTGGTTGCTCATTTCCTTAAAGGAAACATAGATACGTCGCCCTGAAGATTCTCATCTCGGAAATCTCGGGATCGACAAACGAGCTACAAATCTTGCGCCACATCACTAAAGTCGCACCGGCAGAAGGGGGCCGGCATATCACGCAGCTACTAGGCGAGTTCGAGTTCCGCGGCCCCAATGGCATCCACAAATGTCTGCTATTCGAGCCCATGGGTCCGAGTGTGAATACTATGGTCGAGGAGCTGCCCCAATTCAACCCTCGCAGGTGGGGAATGAAGATCCGCTATCCGCCTCAGATCGCAAAGACCATCCTCAAACAGTCCTTGCAGGCTTTGGAATTTCTCCACAAGAATGGTATCGCTCATGGAGACTTTCACCCGGGAAACATGCTCTTCGCTCTTGATGATATCAACTCGAAGCCCGAGGACTTACTCTGGCAGGAGGAAGATGTGCAAGCCCGGTCAGTCTCGCCCCCAGTACAGAGGCTAGACGGTAAGCAAGATAAGTGGGCTCCTCGATATCTTTGCGTTGCGCAGTCGCTGGCACCTTTTATGCCCTGCGCCGAAGGCTTTAAGATCAAATTATCCGATATGGGTGGCGGTTAGTACCTCGCATTGCGATTTCTTTTCCTTTTTCTCATGACGAATATCTGAGCTTATACCTACCTCCCATGAACAGCTTATTTCTTTACGGACCCGCCGGCAAAGCCTGTGACTCCACTCGGCATTCGAGCCCCCGAATTGGTTCTTACCGGAGCTGTCAACAAAACCCTTGACGTCTGGAGTTTCGGCTGCCTTATCTTCGAGCTTATTACCGGACAGCCCCTCTTCTGCATACCGGGGTCCGAGTTTGAGGATGACGACCATCTCCTCAGCCTCACCGCCCGGCTTGGCGCCCTCCCCGACCAGCACTTCAAGCATTGGAAGACGTCTTCGCTGTACTTCACGCCCGAGAGAAATCTCTTTAATTGTCAGCTCGGGGGAGTCGCGAATGGGAGATCGCCGCTCATGGTAGAGCAGACGTCTATGGAGGAGTTATTCGATCAGGCAGGCCCTGATCTTGACGAGGAGGAAGCCAGCAAAGTGAAGGCGCTCGTTCGACGGATTTTGCAGTACGATCCAGTGAAGAGACCCTCGGCGGCGGAAATTTTACTGGATCCGTGGTTTTGCGAGATGGATGTTGAGAGCGGCTCGTCCAAGCCATGGTGCTAAATCGATCAGGATCAAACGCACCCTACTCTTGTGCAGCGAGCGTTTTGCGGCGGTGCCAAGGCGGTCGCCTTGTTATCGGGCAGCTCGTCGAGGTCTAGGGTCTGGGAGGGGTACGTACCGAAGCGTTACACCATCCCAGTCCCCTGTCCACCCCGCATGCCGGACGGGATGAACTGGGGAACCCACTTCACCAAGGACGCAATTATCGGGAGCCAATCAGTCAGGGTATTCGGATGCTTACATAAGAATTCCCCGGGATCCCGTGAGGCCCTGGATCCACCGGTCCCGTGAGCCTATTGGGGATCTAGATGCCCATGAAATGCGACCCTAGCTTGAGATCTACCGGTAGCTAGGTCCAAGTGCCGCAGAGCCCAGGCGGCCAATCGTGTACATTTGCTGCCGGCCTCATGCGCGTCCCATTGATGGCGGACTCACGGCTCTTGTCATCATCATCGGATGCCCGGCAGGTTGCAGCGGGCTATCAGTCTATCACACCGCGTGATGGCTGAAGTGAGGGGGTTGTCCGTTGCGAACCTCCAGGGATCAAGGCAGACGAGGATTGATAAATAACGCTATACGCAGAAGCAACTCGACTTGGACAGTCTTCTTGCCTTTCGCGCTGAATCCGCGTCCTTGCCACACCTCCCTCTTATATCGACTTTGCGCAACCGCGGCATCACAGCCTACCTCATGGCGCTTCTGCCCGGTGCCACACGATGTTTGCTTGCGCTCCTCGGCGGCGTGACGCTCGCCGCCACGGGACATGACGGCCGAAGCGCCTCGGCCTTCGATCCGCTCGAGTTTGTAGACCCGCTCATTGGTAGCACCAACGGCGGAAACGTCTTCCCCGGCGCCACTCTCCCGTACGGCATGGCCAAGGCCGTGGCCGACACCAACAGCGACAGCCGGCAGGGAGGCTTCACTCTCGACGGTGCGCCGGTGACAGGCTTCAGCGTCATGCACGATTCGGGGACGGGCGGGTCGCCATCCCTAGGAATCTTCCCCCTTTTCGCGTATAGCTCATGCCCCGGTGGCGATGTCAATCGATGCGTATTCCCCAAGAAGGAGCGCGCGCGCTTTGGATCTTACGCTCAAGACAGCGTGCGAGCCAAACCGGGCTTCTTTGCCATCACGCTCAACGGCGGACCCAAGGTTGAAATGGTCGCGACCGAGCATTCAGCCTTGTTCCGGTTCAGTTTCGAAAGTGCCGCTCCCGGGGACAAGCCACTCATCCTTCAGGACCTGACGGACTTGTCTGACTCGCGCCAGGATAATGCCACCATTCGAGTCGATCCTAAGACGGGCCGTATCATCGGCGACGCCGTTTTTCTGCCAAGTTTTGGGCAAGGGAATTATAAAGCCTACTTCTGTACAGACTTTCGCGGCGCCGATATTGCCGACAGTGGCATCTTTGTTAACAGCCGGGCCAGCACAGAGGTCAAGAATCTCAAGATCTCGCGATCTATAAACGGTTACCCGCTTCCAGGAGGAGCCTTTATACGCTTCACCCACGCAGACAAGCCTATTTATGCTAGAGTCGGTATTAGCTTTATTAGCAGCGAGCGAGCCTGTTCTAATGCTGAAAGAGAGATGTCAGGCTTTGACTTTGACAAGTACGAGCAGACAGCTACTACTACATGGCGTCAGAAGCTTTCGTCAATTGTCGTTAATGCGAGCGGAATAGATAAGTCGGTTATTAAGAATTTCTACTCAAGCATATATAGAACAATGATTAACCCGCAGAACTATACGGGCGAGAATCCCCGTTGGCAGGACGGTGAGCCGTACTTCGACTCGTTCTATTGTATATGGGATCTATTTCGATCACAAGCGCCGTTCCTGGCTATTCTAGATCCTGAAGCAGTCGAGCAGATGGTACGCTCGCTTATCTCAACGTATGAACACGAGGGTTGGCTGCCGGACTGTCACATGAGTCTAAACAGAGGGCTCACCCAGGGGGGCTCAAACGCTGACAACTTGCTGTCCGACGTTTATCTCAAAGGCATCAAGGGCAAGATTGACTGGGAAAAGGGCTACGAGGCCGTGAAAAAGGACGCAGAAGTTGAGCCATACGATTGGTGTTGCCACGGGAGAGGCGGACTGCAGTCGTGGAAGAAACTAGGCTACATTCCCGTCGAGGACTTCGATTACCAGGGCTTTGGAACATTAACGCGAAGCATTAGCCGCACGCTCGAGTACGCCTACAATGATTTTTGCATCTCACAGCTTGCTGCCGCCCTAGGCCGCAAGGCTGATCACGAGAAGTATACCGCTTCTAGCGCAAACTGGCGCAACCTATTCAAAGCAGATCAGTCCTCGCATTGGTCGAACGGCACCGACACGGGATTCAGGGGGTTCTTTCAGCCCAAGTATCTGAACCAGACCTGGGGTTCCCAGAATCCGCTCACTTGCAGCAACTTGGACAGCGGAAGCGCGTGCTCGCTGCAAAACAACGGCCCCGAGACGTTTGAAAGTAGTATCTGGGAGTATGGATTGTAAGTACAAAGTGGCGTGCCGTTTATGTTTCTGACCCTGACATGACAAACCCGATACTCTTTGATCCCATGGTGGTTCGTTTCGATACTGATTGCTTGTCCCCTTTGCCTCCAGCTTTGTGCCACACGCCCAAGCAGAGTTGATCAGTCTTTTCGGTGGACCGGACGCTTTCGTACGCCGATTGGACTTTCTTCACGATAACGGCATCACCTACATTGGCAACGAGCCTGCGTTCCTCACCGTTTTCCAGTACCACCACGCAGGCCGCCCAGCCCTGTCGGCACGACGCAGCCATTTCTACATTCCTCGTTTCTTTACCCCGACGCCGCCAGGGCTCCCCGGAAATGACGATAGTGGAGCCATGGGCTCATTCGTTGCCTTTGCCATGATGGGCCTATTTCCTAACGCCGGACAAAACGTCTACTTTATAACCTCGCCGTTTTTTGAGAGCGTCAACATTACCAGTCCCGCGACTAAGAAGACGGCGACGATACGAACCGTCAATTTTGATCCGTCGTATAAAAACATATATATCCAGAGCGCCACGCTCAACGGAAAGCCCTATACCAAGAACTGGATTGATCACACCTTCTTCACCGACGGCAAAGAGCTGGTGCTCACTCTCGGAAACAACGAAAGCGCTTGGGGTACTGCTCTCCAAGACTTGCCTTTTAGCCTGCACGTGGGAAATAATAACGCAGACGCTGCCACTTCGTTCTCCCAGTGACACCCTACCATTCCTTTCCCCCCCTTCCCACCCCCCCTCCAGGGTTCTTATCCATGGCGTGGACCGATTGTGAGGCCCATTATCGTATTTCCTTGCACGGCGATTGTGCTGTGATCTGCCGTTTTAGGTCGCTCTGATGTTAGTTCCACTCACTGTCATTCGCTTTGAGTAAATAGTTATGGAGAAGTCAGTAAATATAGCTAAATAAAAATATTAAATATAATTAATACTCCGGATCCGGCTAACTGCTTTTATTAGCGTTTTCCTAAGGTTACGAAGTCTTATAACTTCGAATTAATTAGTCCTTCGGATCCTAGCTCGTAATACTTAGAGCTAAGCTAAGTCACACACGCACATCGCTATACCAGGGCCCACTAACTAGCTATTTTAATCGACTGATCTTATCAGGCGCGTGACAACTACTGTAAAGTAGCAGAGGTATTATTATATTTTATTCTACTTACTATTTTAATATAGTAGGTTACGTTTAATTCCGAGCAAACGGGTATAGAGGTACGGTTACGAGGATTACTACTAAAACTTTAAACCCCTTTTTTTCTATCTAAACGAAGGAAATAAATAGTAATAAAAATATCCGAAAATAGCTAAGAACGTAAAGAATCCTATAGGATTTATCTAGTATTTTATATACTAGCCGTTTACGTTAATTATAGCCTAGAGCCTACGGGGTATCGATAAGACGAGGGATTCTATTACCTCCTCTTTAAAGCCTTCCTAGATCCTAACCGCGGCCTCGTAGAGCCGTTTTTTCGCGCGGGCTATATTCCGGAGTCGCGAGAGGTCTAGGTTCTACTCGTAGACTCGTTCTTTAAGTAATTTCTATAGATTCTCGATTAGATTAAGGTCGGGCGAATAAGGCGGCTAGTCGATCGATTCGACCCCGTTCTCTTAAAGGAAATTACATAGCTAATTTTATATAACTCGGCTCTTATATACGGGAGCGTTATCTTATATAAATATAAAGCCCGGCTTAAGAATAATCGGAAGGTTCTCGGCGAGGTAATCGCGAATAACTCGTCCCGTAATACCGCCGCGGCGCGAATTAGGGTCTCTAGGAAGGCCGATTAATCTAGTACGATTACGGAAGTAAATCGCGGCCTAGAATATTACGGAGTTACTTTTTATAAGGCTTATTAGCTATATATTCTCCTTAAGAAGTCTCTTACCTTAGTCTTTATTAGTTGGCGAGAGAGAGAGGCTAGCGTATTACGAACCTTACGGTAGAATACTTACTTCTACCGCTCGCCGGAAGAAAGCGAGATTAACGTCTTATTAGAGAAAACTTAGCCTTTCTAAGCCTAGGGGGGCAAATTAATATAGCGTTTCGTAAAGGTAAGCCTTTTTACTACTCGATCCTTATTTAATTCGGGCCGCTAGATCGCTAGGTAGTAGTTAACGCTATTAAGGCTAAGGTACCGGATTAAAATACTCGTAGCGTAGTTAATTAATAAGTCTTCGAGAATTTAATAAGGCGAGGCGAATAGGTTAATCTTAAGGTATCTATAGATACTACGTTTAGCCCGATCTATTAAGATTTAAGGTTACCTAGGCCGAATTTACGAGGTACCGCTAATCTACTCTACGTAACGCGACGCGATTCTAATAACGCTTCCGCGGGAAATGCCTTCTCGAGCCGCAACTACGCGAGTAGGGGTACCCGAGTTATATATTATCGCAATCCTCGTCCTCTTATAAGGCGAATAATACTAGCCTAGGCTTCGTACGGGCATTATTAGTAAAGTTATAGGAGTTTAAAGCCCTAGTGCTAGTTTTAGGGATATACCTAACGCGTCGGGTAATACGCGTTTGCTCGGAATTAAACGTGACCCACTATAGACTAAAGCGATATAGATTTCCTAGGAGTGATAATACTTCTGGTCAATCTCTCCGACGCCGCTGTGTAGCGAGCCAGACATGGGCTTGAGTGCCTTCTGCCATGTGTCCATGAAAACCCTGGCCGCCTGGCGGCATGTGAATTTGTCATTCAGGGAGACGAAGTTAGCGAGGAACTCGAGGTTAACTCACGTGGGGACGTGAGTGTTGCGTCCGTGAAGGATGTTCATGAGCGCTTCAAAGGCGTTGATGTCCCAGTTCCATTCCTGCACCGGCGAATTCGATTTGATAGGGCCACTCCTCTAGCAGTTTCTTCAATTAGTCGGAAGCGAGTGGTAGAAACAGCGAATTCACCTGAAACTGGGCAATCGGTGGCGAATCGGCTGAAGGGGCTGCCTTGGCCGGGCCGTCCTTCGAGACTGAGACGGGTTTCTCCGGGACGGCATTGTCGACGGATTTAGAATCCTCTTTTGTCTCTTCTATGATGCTTTTATGATGCTCTCTTTTATGAAAAGCGGCGACAGGAAAACGTTTGGGCTGTGGAACACAAGCAAAATGTCTCCATTGGGTTCCATGATGAAGAACGTGGTGCGCTCTTCCGCGCGTGTGCTCTCACTCATGATTGTGATTTAAAGGTGCTTGATAGGAAGAAATAGGCAGGAATGGTAGCACCTTGAACGGATTTGAAGAAGAAATGACGAAAAGGTTGCGTGGAAAACAAATCAATCGCGAGTGGTGTCTGGGGCGAATGGGCTGGCCGCTGTTCGGTCCGGTTTTAACAGCTGCCGTCCATCTGCCGTCAGTGCTGCCATGGCTGTGCACTGAATAGACTCCCTTATAGGCACTGATGAGTTAAGTGCCTGTCGTTACATGCACCAGTGCAGAGAGCAATATAGTAGGTATAATCTTGATATAACTGAAAATGAAATGATGGAATCAAAGTGGACGAGCCCAAACGCCTATTTACGTATCCCGATACCATTTTGCCCTTCTCCAGCCTTCCATTCCTCCAACGTGACAGAGAGCAGCTGATTTGCCCGATATCTCCCAAAGTCCATGTCGGTTGAGCGTATCTGTGTTGTTCCAGCATCGTCGTCTTGGAACTGCCGTTGAAATACTTGATGAAGTGAGTGGCGTAGGTATTTCTCAATAAAAATATTCCCTAATCCGCCGGCGCATCCAGGTTCCCTTTGTTAATATATGATGTTGAGCCTGTCTTCATGATCGCCGTCGTCGTTGTTTGTGTCGTCATTCGTCTCGTCCTTCTCGGATCCGAAGTCGCCCTCGTCCTCCTTGCTAATCGGTTCTTGATCCTCGGCGCAAATGGCAGGCGGCGCAATCTCCTCTTCAAATGACGGCTCGAGAGGTATGTGAGCTTTGACATTGTGCGCAGACTCGTCATGGTCGGATTCATCGCTGTCGCTTTCGTCGGCTTCGCTCTGGGTTTCTTCAATGTCACCCAAGCAAAACAGCTGTGCATTATGGATCTCGATGTCTATCGCCTCGTCGTCTCCGAAGTAGAACTCGAATGCTTCACGGTCAACCGCTAGCTCGAGCTCAGGCATGTCAGGGTCGTCGTTGTCGTCATCATCTTCAACGAGGTAGACTTCGAGGTCAACCGTTGATGCGCCTCCAGAAACACCCAACAGTTCCACATCATGCAGGATGTTGACGGCGTCGCCGTCATCCCAGACAGGAACCTCGGACACAAAGTTGTTCAGCGAGACCACATCGTCGTATTCGTCGTCGCTGGTTTCGCTATCGCTATTGCCGTCACTGTTGCTGTCGCTGGCACAGGTCTCGCGTGGTTGGGCCGATTGAGGAACGTCGAGGCTCTTCAGGTCAAAGGTGTCTGTGAGGGGCGTGATTGCGGACATCACAGACGGGACTCCGACCGACCAGGCATCGGTTTGTGGAGTCATGGAATCTCGCTCGTCGGCCACGTCGTCATGCTCGATGAAAACCGATCCAACATTGTCGATGGGATCTTGCTCGGTGTTCCAGACAGGCAAGAGGGAGGCCCCGATTGAAAGCTGAAGAGTGCCGATGCCAAGGTCTCTCGCTCTCTCCAGATTCTGATTGCCTTTGGAGATTAACTCCTTGCGAACCAAGTCGCCGAGATCCTGCGAGACTTGACGGTCGATCAAGCGATTCTGGATGTTGACATGGAGCGTCTCGGCTTCCGGATCCCAGTTGAGGCCCGGCCATGTCAGCAAGCAGTCTTCGCCAATACTGAGCTTGCTCAGCTGGACGCCGGCCTCCTGGGCTTTGGTGAGGCGGGCTTTGGCTTCGCGCATCATGTAGCGAAGGATGTTGTCCGGAATAAGCGTCGACGGAACATTGGATCGAAGAAAATCTGCAAAATCTGCCTTCCTCCGCGCAACTTCTTCTGCTTCTGGTCGCCTAGTCTTTAGCAATGCTCATCGAGTTGGCCATGGTCGAGGGAAACACACGTTCAGCAGTCAGCGGCTGCGCAGCGGGCGCTGGAGAATGACTACGGGAAGAGCAGACGGATTCCTCGTCCGAGGAAATGACGATGACCTCGACGGAGGGATGCGACGGCCCGGGCATGGTGCCTTTCGTTGAGTTCGGCGGAAAGAGCGTGATGGCACGACGGCCGAGGAGCGGGTTGATCAGATGAAAGCCGCCCCAACGAGAGCAAAGACTCGAGCGGCATTTGCAGAAGAGGCCAAGGTAACGAGGTTGTGTGGACGAAGACGAAAGCAGATTTCGAAAAGTATGGGAGAAGAGCATAGGTATCTATATCGATGTGAGATGTGAGGGCGTATTGCAAGCTTTAAGAACGGCCTATTGTGTGAAGCAGCGGAGGCGGAGGCGCTGCCACACATTTAGCTGAACAGCGAACACGTTCAGGTGAACAGTTCCGCAAATTCGATTCCGATCCGCAAGACAATAGAAACAATGACATTGACATATTCTGTACAAAATACAGCAATACTCATGCGCACATAATCTTCCAGCAGTCTTGAAATATCATAGAGCATGAGAGACAGCCACAGCCCGCCGGTGCATGATGTTGACCATGAAGAAGTGAAAGTTCTGATCACGGATGCGTAAGGCTGGGTAATACATGGCGAGCCTAGACGCACCGCTCGAAGACGTCCGTGTCATCACATTGCAGAAGTGAAATGAGAAGTGCACGGTAGAAAATTCG
This sequence comes from Hirsutella minnesotensis 3608, assembly GCA_000956045.1. NCBI lineage: Eukaryota > Fungi > Ascomycota > Sordariomycetes > Hypocreales > Ophiocordycipitaceae > Hirsutella > Hirsutella minnesotensis. The sequence continues at coordinate 498,884 of KQ030506.1, read as the reverse complement.
AGGTAACAGACCGGTGAAGCTGTGCACAGGTCTGACTTGTATGCTTCGATGATAAATTCTTTTTGATCGATGGGACCATTCGTCCACGGGTATCTTGGCGCTCGCGGCATCCCGACGTTCAGCGCGATTCTCTTCTGTCATCCCTTCGCGGTTCTCGTCGTCTCGGCGAAGCCACTTTCTCAGCCGTTTCATTGGACGTGGCCACGTTCTCGTCGTTTCTTGGAACCTCTGTGCTTGAGTCGCAAGGGGCGATGCTCGCGCGAATCGAGGCGAACCCTGATGCCATGACGCCGTCGGTCTGATACTACCAGCATCTCTCGTGTGCTTCAAACACGTCCTGAAATCATTGGATGCCCTCCATCTCCTCGTCGTTGCCTTCTCGTGTCGTTCCTGCGTCCACAACGGGCGCATCTGCTCTCGCCATTAGTCGCGGTAAAACAAGACTTTAGGGGGAGGGATCGGCCCATTGCCCGCACGTACCCTTCATCTCGGCCTCGCCCTCGGCTTCCATCTTCCTCTTGAGAGCGTACCCGAGCTTCTTCTCGAGCTTGCGGGCCTTTTTGGCGCTCAGCTTGGCCCGCGGTCCGCTGTTTGGCAGCAGGCCCGGCCGCGCGCCGCGTACCTTGTCGGCCTTGCTGATCTTGTTCTTGCCCTCGGTGCTGCGCTTCTGCTGCACCTTGCGCGCCTTTGCGGCTCGCGCGACCAGGCGGTTCTTGGACGGGTGGTTCGGGTTCTTGACGGACGGCATGGCTGGAGATTTGCTCGTGGATGATGTTGATGAGGACCAGTGGTGGACAATCAGTGACTTCTTGCGCAAAGAATTTGTCCGTCGAAAAAAAAGTTGCCCCGCTACGCCCGACCCGCCAAGGCCAACAGGGTCATTGTCAAGTGCCTTCCAACCATTCATTAATTACGGTTTATTACTGCACAAAGAAAGCGGCAATAGTCAGTGCAATTCTAGGCGAGGAGCTTTTTGATTATTTTCCTCATAAATATCTTTTTGGACGATGATTCCACACGTCATTAACACAATGTCAACCTTGGTCAGAGTCCAATACCCAGTATGCCGACAACGCCGTTATGCGAACAAAGTCAGTGAATCCTAACCGCCTCAAACCCTGCCATGCAAAACAGAAGCCGAATCAAATTTCAATGCACCGACGACTCGTTATTCTTCCCGAGAGTACTAGGGGTGTCCAGACTCGAGCGGTCTTCGCTTCGTCGCAACATCCGCTGCCTCTCATCCTCTTCGTCGCTCATCAAGCCGTCGAGCTCGAATTCATCGGCATCTCGAAGTCGTCCTTGCTCCAGATGGGCGCTAGTGAGAGTGTGTCCGTTGCTAACATCTTTGATGGACTTGCCAGGGTTTGCGAGGCGGTCGTATAGCTGCACAAGCATACTGGCGAAGAGGAATACAAGGAAGGCGAGAGAAAAGAGAATCAGAATATATGAGACGCCGTCCATGTCCGAACTCTCGATGAGAGCCATTTGCTCTTCTGTAGCTCCCATGAAGAGGAAACCTGCAGCATACAAAAGCTACACAGGGGTCAGCAAACCGGCATGCTAGTGTAGCTGCGACGGGACTTACGAAAACGGGAAGGTACTGAAAGCTATTCCACGTGCGACCATGATCGTCGAGGGACTGCTTGTCCTTGAGGACAAATGCGATTTCAATAACTCGTGTCAAGCCGGCCGCCATCAACGTCTTTCCAAAGGTGCTGTGTGTCATTCCGCTGACCATCGAATGCTGCGGATGCGCCGACATGGCCCAACCGGTGACGAAGATGACGAAGCTCGGAACGAAATTGCGCTTCGGATTTCCATCGCGGTCCCTGCTGAGGAACATGCCGGCCAGGCCAGCACACCACCAAATAATTCCCATGGTGGTGTGCTGCCAGTCATTCCTGACCCAAGCGGTACCCCAGTGATGCTCGGTAAAGGTATTGACGCATCCCCACGCCGCAATGACTGCGCTGTCGAAGAACTCTTGTGATCGTCCGGTGCGTCGCATCCAGACCTGACCGACGAACAGGACGATGGTGAGGATAACTCCGTAGGCGATGAAGGCACCGCCCATGATGAAGTGGGCCGCGCATTGGCCGAGATGATCGCCTTGACAAAACCCCAGGGTGGTGATGCCGCCGAAAATCATTTGAACCCAGGCCAAAAGGGGCATGGCCTTTCCAATGATGGAGTGGCAAGGCCGGATGAGTTTTCTGATTCTGCCATTGACGCCTCTTTCCCAGTGACCCTTGAGATATAGTCCCAAGACGATCTGGGCGATGAGGAGAAACTGGAGGATGCTCGCAAATGTGGAGTGAACGTTGCCGCCTATGAACTCACGACCGCCGTGCGCGTGCCCGAGGAAGAAGCCGAGCAGGGCGAACGCGGAGCCAACGACTTGGGTTGGAACGTGCCATCGTGATTTGGTCAACTGTTTGTATCCTGGTTAGAAGTGATTCTGCAGACGTAGCGAAGGATCGGAGAGTCGTTTTCGGAAGAGCGACATACGCCGAAAACCATTCCGATGGGGAAGATGACGCCGTAGGCGAGCATCTGAACAAAGATGTGAATCCATAGCGTCGTGTCCTGTACGTCTCAGTCAGCGGTCAATGCCGTATATCCACGAAGCCGTCGTATCCGGGGTGGCGTACAATCGGTTCCTTTGACACGGTATCGCCGGCGACAATCTTGCTGTTGCCCATGTGGTGCTCGTGTCCATAGGCCATGTTGACGAGGCGTAACGTGCAAAGGAGGAGAAGGAGGGACGAGGCCCCTGGTGCCGACGGGGTCGCCATGACGATTGCGGTCGCGTAGTCAGGTTTCGGCAACTCGGACCTCCTGAGGGCGCGCGTGGGGAACGGCCGTCGCAGAATTAATGGTGTGGCGGCTTGCCGTCGGGCGGTGACAGCTAAGAACTGACTTGGCCGGGGTCGAGTTGGTCGTCAAAAGATAGGACGACGCCGTGATGAGCAGCGACGGCGGTTGGCCCTCAAAAGTCATCAAGCAGCAACGAGAGCGGGATAAAGGTGTCGTCGTGGACGGACGAGGAGGCGTCAGCAAAGGAAAAGGGATGGACCAAAGGGCCATTTCGGCCGTCGCTGAAGAGGCCATCGATTGCGCACGTTATGATTGGTCAGTCTCTCTGCGTCCTCCTAGCCTGTCCGCATCTAACCACTTTGATCGGTGGGCTTGGCGAATGTGGGGTCTGATCCGGCGTCTTTTTCCAGAGAATTGAAGCCCCGGCCTGTCTGTCTTGTGATTGTCCGAGTAAAGGTCCACTGTCACGATTGAATACGCGCCACAACGGCATGCCGACCTTTGTGGTTTTTCATCCGCCACCGACAGTTTGTCCCTTGTTCCGTTTCAACGCGCGCCTCGTGTGTTCCGAGTCGTCTGCAACTTTCTCTACCCATCGCCGCAGCCATCCATGACAACGACATGCAATTAATGCGGAGAAATTGCTGACGACTGGCCAGCAAGGTGCGCAGCGCCCGTCTGCTCCGCAAAACTATCCACCGATAACTAGAGCGCGACGCCAACGTCAAGTCCGCGCGCAAATCCATTCCGCCCGTCCCGACAATCCTTGAACGATCCATTCCATTATTCGCCCTTCGAGGGGTTCGACGGAAGCACGAATGGTCCTCGTCTGCGAATCCATACAAACAGCGACACGCTCAGTCTCTCACCTGCGCCGACATGCATCGACTCGAGAACCAGTCCTGTGCCAAAAGCCTGGCAAAGGGCATAGCATTGGCTGAATGTGATGCTATGCATGCTCGCCGCCGTGCCTGAATCAGGCCTATCAACACACTTCATGCCCACTTGCGCACGCAGCCGAAATCGCCCTCGGGATGAGCACTCTGCTTCATAGACTGCAAGGCTCAGTAGACGGTTTCCAAGTTTGCCGTGTCCCATCCCATGACGACGAATCAGTCCTTATTTGTCACCGACACAAATCGGGTCCTCCGTGAACCAAAGATACCGAACATCCGCTCCTTTCCAGAAGATTGATACATCGCCCATCTCCTTGTTTGCCCGTGAATGTGATGCCATTTGTTTCGTAGGATAGCAAACGCAATGCATCACTTTCAATTCTGTACCCGACTCACGTTGCCAAAGCTCTTGAAGGTGATCGAGGTGTTCTATAAGAGGCCACGATATCGACGCCACTTTTCGCGAAACCCGTAACTTAGGCATTGCAAGCGACGATAACAGCATCCGAGTTATTTCCTAATCAAACGACGCAGGCAGTATTCGCAGACAGCATGGCCGACCGCGACTCTGGAGCCGACAACCCGGGGCAGACCGGCACAACCATCTCGAACCAAGCAGACACTGCGTCCATCATAGCGCTTGGAATTACTTGCGGCGCGCTATTCATCATGACAGGGGGCTTTGCGTACGCCATGTGCCGTTGGCGTCTCAAGTTCCTGAAGCTACACAAGGCTGGCGGCGGCGATGGTGTCATGGAGCTCCAGCCCAAGGCAAAGAAAAGACAGAGTTCCAATGCCGATGAGCCGGATAAAGAAGAGACGGTCGCATCGGGTGCGTTATAGCTCACTCGATCATGAAAGTTCCTTTGGAGAACGACCACGCCTGGCTGAGATCGAATCCGACCTGCTCCCTTGCCCTGGCTTGATGTCAGAAACACATGCTTGAAGGATGTGTTTTGTCGACGACGTTTCTCGGAAGGTATTCGACGAGGATGCTTTGGAGCGTGGCGCCGTTGGTTTCTTGATAGTTCTCATACTCTTGGCCAGGCGCTGTCCTACCTTCGAGTAGCAGTACCAGTCTAGCCCATCCTGAGCTTTTCGCCGTGCCTCTCCAAAAATTCACGTGCCTCTTGCCACAGCTCGGCTTCCATTTCTCGCTCGACTCGCCAGCTCCGGCTGTTCAACCAGCCGACGTCGAGGTTGCCGACTGTCCCCACGCCGTTGGGGTTCAACGAGGCCTTGGAAGTACCGCTGGGATCCTGACGGGAGCTGCTAGACAGATTGACGATACCTGCCTCTTCCAGAGCAAGCACTTGACGCTTCATGCGCACATCGATGCTGTGAAGAGTAGTCAGGAAGGAGTCGGTAGCGGTCCGAAACGCTTCTTTTTGTGAGGGCGCATCCATGGCTGGTTTGGTGGCTGCCTCGGTGCTTGACTCAGCGGCAGGTGTGGTAAGAGAACTGAGAGCTGTAGCAGTGTGGTTCATGAGCTGAACGATGGATCGGCCAATGTCGTTGAGCTGATTAATGTTCTCCTCGATTGTAAAGGGCTGGCGTGTCTGGTCGTCGCCTTGGCCCATGACCACGTCGTTGGGCGAAGTCATTGTAAGAGCAGTATCTCGCGAGCTGAAGCGCGGCAAAGTTGATCAATTTCTTTCCCGAAAGATCTCAGCTGCTTTGCAAGGTGATGAACGAAGCTCTGGGACGGATTAGCGAGGTGCTCAAAGAAGCATCTCGACACCACATAGCAGGTCAGAAACTCTCGCTAGGAATCCACGTGTGTAGCGCCACCGTGACCATGTGCCGTGAAGGCGCAATTGAAAGTGACATGGACCCGTAACTTAAGTACCTAGCGGAACAATGCAGGCCCGTGTTCATATCCGCGACGGCCCACATATTATGAACAGTATAGCCGCCTAAATTTCGGAAGTTTTTGGCGCAGCTAGGTACTGAAGCTCTGGAGCAGCAAGCAATTGACTCCAGGCGGGCGTAACAAGCCACCGACAAGCTTTACCCCGATCCATTCTCTTAAAGCATTTCACGTCACCCATTCTCTTCCAATTTTGGAAGCGGCGCAAGACCACATTGCTCATAAATTAACTCTCTCACGTTACCTTGGGTTATTGGCCCGCCGTGTCGTCGACCCGAGGCTCACACATATAGACGCTCGTCCTCTGCCCTTGAAGTCATCAACGCGCCGCAGATCACGTCTGTTCCATCAACCAGATATCGTGCGACCATCGTAAACATCATCTCTAACTCGCCTCTCTCGGCCGGCAGAGTCCCTTGGTCAGGGGCGCTCTCGCCATGTCTGGACAGACCCCGACCCAGGGCGCCGCTCCGGCTCCCAACTATGGAGGGCAGCCTGTGACGTCTCCCGTAGGCACAGCTCCGGCAGCAAATGCTGCAGCAGGGACGACAGGTGGTGCCATGTCGAATCAAAACTTGAACCAAATTGTGAGTTTTTGCTCCCTTCGAGCCGCTGCATGACTTCACACATCCATGTTTGCTGGGACGAGCCCGACGAGCCAAATCGAACAGCCAGCTGTGTTGCGTCGCATCCTTTGCAGCTAGCCTTGCGCGTCAGGCACATCCAAGAGCTCATCCGTTGTTGCGCTTCTGCATCTTCCCTTCTTCTTTTCCAATGTGAGAGACGATTCTCATAGCGCGTGTTGTACGCTCATCTACATAGCCAGTTGTGATAAGCTTGGCCATCTCGAGGCATCATGTCCAACACGATCCCAAGCCGTCATGGTGTTGCCCAGGTTTCCCTTACCATTTCCTTCTACATCTGATGCGCACCACTTCTTACCATGTATTGCAAGATTCGAGCTAACCACTCAACCTTCAGGTGACCGACTACTTGCTCAAGAGGGGCTTTAATCGTACCGAAGAGGTGTTTCGCCAAGAGTCCAAGCACTTGGGTCCCGATGGCAAGCCCATACAGCAACTGGCCAATATGGGACCTAAGAAGTACCAGAAAGCCTTCAAGCTCGTCAAGGACTGGGTAGATAACAATCTAGACCTGTACAAGGTGAGATTCGGGCCCGCGTAAGTCCCGCTAAGCCAGCACTGACTCGTGGCCGCAGTTCGAGCTCTCCAAACTTCTTTGGCCTGTCTTCGTCTACTCTTTCTTAGAGCTGGTCAATAACAGCTATACAGAGGATGCCAAGGCCTTCCTGAAAGAGCTGGGTCCTTTCTTCCAGCCTGCGCACGATGATGACCTCAAGAATTTCGCTACCATTACGCTACCGCAACATGTCACCGAGAACTCCATCGCCAAGCTGTACCAGGACAACAAGTATCGCATTCCACTCAACCAGCATGCGACGGGCGACCTGTTCAACTTCCTCGAACGCGAGTCTGAGCAGGGAGGTGCCGTCATTCGGCAGTTACTCGTGTCTCACTGCCAAATCGATTCCACTGCCCGTGGCCCCATCACCCCTTTCAGCTTCGAGGCGGTCTTTCGTCGATCTAAGAATGCAGACATAGAGGAGGTTGATGCCCGAGAAGGCATTCCTGGAATCAATGTTGGATTATCCAACAAGGACGTGCTGGATCCCGCGGCGCCTCTCAAACTTGGCCCTCTGCCCATGGAGATGGATCTTCGAGAGGACGTCCGGGCCGAGCTTGAGGACGCTGAGCGCAGAAACCCACCTCCGGAAGGAGTTCCTAGTCTGGTGGACGAGTTCGATCAAAAGATCAAACGCGAAGACAGCGCTGATGCTCCTAGCCGAGCCGACATTCCGCTGCCTCCCTCCAGACCGCGAGATATCATGCTTGAAATGCAAAAGGTTCGGGAGAATCGCGATCGATTCAAGATTGAGGGTCGCACCGGTGGTGTGGGTGTGGCTGTCAGCGCATGCATGTTCACGTTCCACAACACGCTCGGAAGGTAAGAGTGTCGGAAAGACTGTCATTCGATACAGCCTGCTAACCTTGTATCTAGTGTAACGTGCATGGACTTTTCTGATGACGGCAGGCTGGTCGCAGCCGGTACGAGTGATTCGTACATACGAGTGTGGTCGCTTGATGGGAAAGAATTGCCTTCAATCAACGCACATGAAAAGGACGCCAAGTTCAACAGCCGGAAGTTGATCGGTCATTCTGGTCCCGTTTACGACGTGTCCTTTTCCGATTCGGCATCCGGGCCTCCGCAAAGGTTGTTTGGCGACGAAGGTCAGAATAATCCACCCATTGATGGCAGACCCAAGCTTCTGTTATCGTGCGCCGCCGACGGCCACATTCGCCTATGGTCTTTGGAAGCATGGGTATGCCTGTGCCTATACAAGTCCCACGATGGCCCTGTGCATCGTACGATGTGGGGTCCACACGGTCACTATTTCCTCAGTGGCGGTTACGACAAGGTGCTTCGGGTTTGGATGCAGGATCATGCTTCGCCGCAGCGTCTATTCGTCGGCCACGACACAGCCATTTCAGCCATCACATGGCATCCAAACGGTCTCTATGTCTTTTCAGCTTCTGACGAGACAGACAAGTCGATTCGCATGTGGTCCGTCGTGACTGGCCAGTGCTTAAGAGTATTCTCAGGCCACACTGACTACATCAGCGCGCTTGAGTGCGCTCCAAACGGCGCCATTTTGGCGAGCGCTGACAATTCTGGCAACATCTTCTTTTGGGACATTAGCAAGGGCACCCGAATTAAGCGTTCCCGGGGTCACGGCCGAGGCGGCATATGGTCTCTCAGCTTCAGCGCAGAATCTTCTGTCTTGGTAACCGGCGGCCAGGATGGCACCGTGCGGGTATGGGATGTTGAGTCCCCTGTTGATCCTCAGAAAGCAGCCCAGCAGGCTGGACTGGATGCAATCGCAGCGGGTATCGACGGAGTCGCGGCCGCCACTGGTCCCGCGGATGCCACCCGTGTATCATCAGGGGCGGCTGGGCCAGCGGGAGCATCTGCATCTGCCAGCGGAACACACAAGAAGAAAAGCAAAGAAGTCATGGTGACGCCGGATCAAATCAGCGCATTTCCAACCAAGAAAACCCCTGTGATGAAGGTCAAGTTCACCAGGATGAACCTTATCATTGCGGGAGGGTGCTACGACCCTGAGCGTTAGGAACGCAATAAGGTCGAAGAGCTGGAGGACCTACTGCGACTGCGGAAGTGGTCCAACTTGTACAAGAGAACAAAGAGGCGGTCACAGGTCTAACCGAAACCCCCTGAGACAGGCGAAAGGAAAGGTTCGTTGTAAACCATCGAGGTGGCAAGGCGCTAGGATGATTTACTATTGCACCTGGGGATTACAGGCAAGTTTGGCATTGAGCGGGCGGCGTCTACGGCAGGATTGTTTTCGAAGGAGCACGTTTTAGAAAGAATGCAAGTTCAGATGTTCCATATCCCGGGCATAATCTTTCATCGCCTCGATAGACTCTTATTTTCCACGCAATGCCAAGGAGATGACTCCGTGGCGCCTTGACATGTTGAGCTGTATTAATCGAGACAAGTGCTCCTCGCCGCCCACCATCCGTCCCTCGCGCGAATGAAACTGAAAACGGTTCGAACCTGTACTTCTTGACCATCATCACTTTGTACTTGACGTTGTAGCCCGGTCGGCTTCATTTGTTGGATGATTCGATTGATTTTGTAGACGTTCGCATTGGTACCGGGTAAGTCAGCGGGTATGTGAGCGGGTAGCTCCTCCTCCAGGCCCGGAGCAAAAGCCGTCTTACCTCATCAGGAAGGATTCGGAGTCGAAATGAAGGTACATGGATACCAACCTCTCGAACACCGTCTCTACACGTACTCGTCACGCCTCCGAGAAGCTTCAAATCACGACATTCGCGCCACTCGGTTCAGTCGCCTCTGCCGCCGCTGTTCTTGAGAGCCACGGAAACTCGCGTAGCTATGGACGTCGAGGAGTCGCCGTGGGCCGACTCGGGCGCCGGCTCGCAACCGATGACGTCCCAAAACGACCCGCCGAGCTCGCAGCAGCCGTCGTCACAGCCCGCTGCGTCGCCCAGTCCCCGACCCTCACGCGGGCCACGTCGACTCATCGCCCAGCCGACTCGGCTTGAAGCTGTGGAAGATCCTCTCGGGCCCTTGAGCGGCACCGGTGATGATGACGCTCCGTCCCGCGACGCGGCCCCGCCTGCCCCCCCCCAGAAGGAGCAGATGGTGCTGCGAACCACGATGCCCCAGCACCAGCCTGCTCGCAGGCCGACAGATCCCCATGATGTTGACGATGCCGAGTTCGAGTCACCTAAGGGACCGCGCGCGCCACCGCCGGTCGATGCTGCGAGGCCCAGCAGTGTCCGCAGCAATACCCAGCCCAGCGTTACCATTGAGCAGGCAGCCAAACCGACGACGCATATTACTGTTGGCGACCCGGTTAAGATTGGTGACTTGACAAGCTCACACATTGTCTACTCTGTGCGCACCAAAGTGAGTCTGAAACCGATGCCGCAATGGATGTCCCGCACCTCTGCGTTGAGTAGCTCGAGGAAGCCGACTGACATGGTCCTGTCCGCAGACTACCTCTCGGGCCTACAAGCAACCCGAGTTTGAGGTCAAACGACGTTATCGTGACTTTCTCTGGCTTTACAATACCCTCCATGGCAATAACCCCGGCTACGTCGTGCCGCCCCCACCCGAGAAGCAAGCCGTGGGCCGCTTCAACAGCAATTTTGTGGAGAGCCGGCGAGCAGCGCTGGAAAAGATGCTCAACAAGATCGCTGGTCACCCGACCTTGCAACACGATGCCGATCTCAAGCTGTTCCTCGAGAGCGAGGCTTTCAACGTCGACATCAAGCACAAGGAGCGGAGAGATCCTCTTCCCCCGGAAAACAAGGGCGTACTCGGGTCTCTGGGTATCAATGTCGGAGGAGGAAGCAAATTCGTGGAGCAAGATGACTGGTTTCATGATCGCAAGGTGTACCTTGACGCGCTTGAGACCCAACTGCGCGGTCTCCTCAAGGCAATGGACACTATGGTCAACCAGCGGAAGATGATGGCCGAAGCTGCCGCAGACTTTTCCGCCTCTCTTCACGCTCTTTCTACCGTCGAACTGTCTCCATCGTTATCAGGACCTCTTGACGCCCTTTCTGACCTTCAACTCACGATTCGTGACGTATACGACCGTCAAGCCCAGCAAGATGTCTTGACCTTTGGCATCATTATTGACGAGTACATACGTCTGATTGGCTCGGTCAAGCAAGCTTTCAGTCAGAGACAAAAAGGCTTCTATGCCTGGCATTCGGCCGAATCAGAGCTGCAAAAGAAGAAGGCATCGCAAGACAAGCTCCTACGGCAGGGCAAAAGCCAGCAAGACCGGCTGAACCAGGCCAATGCTGATGTCGGGGAGGCCGAGAGAAAGGTCCACCAGGCAAGATTACTGTTTGACGAGATGGGTCGATCTATTAGGTCGGAGCTTGACCGTTTTGAAAAGGAAAAGGTTGAAGACTTCAAGAGCGGAGTGGAGACGTTCCTTGAAAGCGCTGTTGAGGCTCAAAAGGAGGTGAGTTTTCCCCGATCCAATTTTGCATTCATGTTGTCAGATCTGACGAAATTGGTCGCCTAGTTGATTGAAAAATGGGAGACGTTCCTTATGCAGCTGGATGCCGAGGACGATGAGGCCGCTTTTTACCGGCCACCCGTCTTCCAGCAACAAAACAAGGCGCCCGGCAATACAGCGATTGATCGTGCGAGGGCGAACATGGACGATGACTCTGATTAGCGCAGGCACATTGTGAGGTTGTAGGGGTTGGAGCTGCGGCACTTGTGTTATGCTTTACGATCACGATCACGAAGAGTGAGAACTCTGGCTTGAGAACTCGGGGGCGCGCGTACTCATATCATACAAACCGCTTTCTGTACATACTTAACATGGCCTCCTCCGCCCCTACGTCTTTTTGTATGCCTCCTGGCTTACTGCAGAAAAAGTTGCTCAGTAGGGGCCTTTAAAACCAGGTTACTAGCGTCGTCACTGGACATTCAGCGCTCATTTCTTCTTCTTTGGCTTCTGAGCCACGCCTTTCATGGACCCTGTGTCCTGCGGCGCGTATTCCGTAATCAGATCGGCGAAGCCATCATTCGCGGTGTCTTCGGCAGCTTCTCCCTCCTCGCCGCCCGCACTGCCCAGGTCAAAGGCGTTACCAAAGCGCCCACGGAAAGCGGCAAGTTTGCCGGCCTCATCGAGCTCGACATTGCGCAGACTCTTCTCGCTCGGCTGCCACATGAGCGTGTTGCGCGTATCCTTGACGGCGCGATATATCGGCTGGGGTGACGTGGTTCGCATCGTGTAGGTGGAACCGTCGCTGAGCTGGACGAGCTGTGTGAAGGAGTACGGCCGGCGCGGCCGCTGGATGTATGTTGCATGCCGGATCTGATGGGCGGCTGAGGATCGAGGTAGAGATGAACGGAGCGTTGTGATTAAATGTCCGTCGGTGAAGAGGCCGGCTCGAAGCGGCGTTGAGGCCAAGGGGCCTGAGGGGAACCTCCCCATGGTGAAGGGTTTGATGCCGACTTGTGTAGATGTACGTGATTCAGGTATCGTCTCAAGGCCGTAGGTTTAGAGGCAATTGCGGAGTGACGTGGTTGATTGCTGTTTGAATCCGACGTTGATACATGACTTAGGAGCTCCGGCCAAAGTGTCGCAAACTTTCCGCGCAGCAGGCGGTCGCGCCAAGCTTTGGGCTTATCGATAAGACCGGAACTCGGCAACGTCGCGAACGTCTCAAGTTCTTCACCAGGAGCATTCCAGAGCACTCATTGTCGACTTTTGCGGTCTTTCTTATGTGCTTTTGCTGTGGCCGGTCGGGTCTGGGTCCAATCGAATCAAGTATCAGCCACGCAATCGCATCATGACTGGCGAGGTGCGATGAGTGTATGCAAGGCAATGCGCAATGCCTCATTCGAGACGATGCGACGACCGCGGCCGATGCGGCAGCCCATGACTGGTTTCCGACGAGTGCCGCAGAGGAGCTTGTACTTGGCGGGCGTGGCCAAGGGAGTCTTTGATGGGATCGTGGGTGCTCTTCGGCTGGCGCAATGGCTTACGGGGTCGATGACGATGTCGCCGCTGCCAGCCCAGCGGCGGAGACAAGCCAGCGCGGCAGCAACAGCGCAAAGTGAGTATATCGTGGCAGATCCTCCAAAACGCCAGCTGATCTTTGCCGCTTCCCATGGCTAGCCAAGCTTGCGTATTCGTCCCGTCCTGTGTCCTCCACCAAGCAGCAGCCATTCTCGCATCCGACAACGAGCCCCGACTCAGAGACGTCACTTCCTGAGCAACTTCGGTCCGTGATGCGCCTGCTCGCCAGCCCCGTCGTCGTTTGCACCGCTACCCACGGCTCCGAACCGCGTGCCATGACCATGTCGTCGTTTACGTCCCTCACACTCACGCCGACGCCTCTCATCACATTCAACGTGGCGACGCCGAGCCGCACGTTGGACGCCATTGCCTCGAGCCGCGAGGCAGCGGGCCGCCTCTGTTGAGCGGAGGCGGCGTATTGCGCGTACTCAGGTGCAGGCTATCAACGCAAGGGCCGCAGGGGGGTATGATGACGGTGCGAGACCACGTCATTGTGGTGGGAGAGGTGGTGGAGATGATACCCGGCAACGATAACGGGGGTTTCGGGCTCGCCTACGCTGATCGTAGATACAGGCAGATTGGGCGTACGATTGCCAAGCACAGTTGATGAACTGTTTCCCGGGAGGTCTCATTTCATGCGGCCAGGATAGTGTATATTACATGTAAACGTAATGCCCCATCGCGGGTCTTTGTATGCTCCCTACGTGTCTGAGTAACGCTGCGCGTTTTCCCATGACCATCTTGGCGGCGTGGGACGAGCGCTACGAGAAGAGCATGGAAGACGAAGGAGACGTCGCGTTTGCTTCAAGTTTGTAAGTGTAAGGGTGCGAAATGTCTCAGCCATGGGAAGTCAGGCGTAAGGGCGTTCAAGACGTGCGGCGTTATGGAGCGTCATGCCGCTTCCCACACATTCTGAACGATTCCCATGCGCAACACGACAGCACCAAGAGTCGAGGCTGATGAAACCGTGTTGTAACTGCACGTTTTCGACAAACAACCCCTCCATGCTGATTTCGAAAGTGGATCATGGTCAAGTGGATGCGATAAGATAAGCCCCGGATTCGTCTTTTCCGGTGGATTCCAACATGCAGCGGCCGGAGTATTTCCGAGGCGGCTCTTGATCACTCAGCCTCGCCGAAAGCTTTATGCGAGACTGGGTGCAGCATCTGGCATGGGCAAGAATCAATTCGTCGAGTAGACGTGCAGATGTGATTACTCGATCAAATTGACAATGCTGCCAGGCACCAAAGGGGGAACAGTGCCATCATTTTTGGCACTCTTTTTTCAGTCCAAAAGTAGAGCCAAGTTCAATTTTTTTTTCTTTCCTCCCTCAAGAGGGGCATCGCTAGCGGGCGCAAGTCGCTAAAGCTCTAGAAGGCTCCATAAGGCTCCAGCACCTGCTCGGGGGCCAATCAGCGTGGGGCAAGCTGGTTGCTGGGGGAAAGGCACAAGCCATAGAATCTCATGGAATCTCGACTTTCAAGAGAAGAACAGGCACAGCTGTAGCTGGAGACCCTTATTTTATTAGGTCTCTGCTTTCCTCCTCCCCCTCTGCCTTCCTTCCTTTCCTCCTCCATCACAAACCCCATCCTCTCTCACTCTTCTCCCTCTCCCCCATCCCACGCATCCTCCCACCTCTTTTCCCATCAAGAAACTGGTTACAGAGCCGTGGTTCGGTTTCCTCGCACATATACACCTCTATAGGTAAGTTATCCCGCTTCCCCAGCATTTGCTCTTCGTCTGGCAAACCAGCCCAGAGCTCGAGATGCTGCATTCTGCACGCAGTCTGCCAGAACCACACTCGTGTATTCGCAAAGCAAAACGCTAACTCTCCGTTTCGAAGATTCCCCCACCGTTCTTTGATACCCCCGTCACCATGTCTGAGACTTTCGAGTTCCAGGCTGAGATTTCTCAGCTTCTCTCCCTCATCATCAACACCGTCTACTCCAACAAGGAGATCTTCCTGCGTGAACTCGTTTCCAACGCCTCCGATGCCTTGGACAAGATCCGCTACAAGGCGCTGTCCGACCCCAGTCAGCTCGACTCGGGCAAGGACCTGCGCATCGACATCATCCCCGACAAGGAGAACAAGACCCTGACCATCCGGGATACCGGTATCGGCATGACCAAGGCCGACTTGGTCAACAACCTGGGTACCATTGCCCGTTCCGGCACCAAGCAGTTCATGGAGGCCCTGACGGCCGGTGCCGATGTTTCCATGATTGGTCAATTCGGTGTTGGTTTCTACTCTGCCTACCTGGTTGCCGACCGCGTCCGTGTCGTCTCCAAGCACAATGACGACGAGCAGTATGTCTGGGAGTCTAGCGCCGGCGGCACCTTCAGCATCGCTGCCGACACCGAGGGCCACCAGCTCGGCCGTGGTACGGCCATCATCCTGCACCTCAAGGATGAGCAGGCCGACTACCTGAACGAGAGCAAGATCAAGGAGGTCATCAAGAAGCACTCCGAGTTCATCTCCTACCCCATCTACCTCCACGTCAAGAAGGAGACCGAGACCGAGGTCCCCGACGAGGACGCCGAGGAGGAGGTCAAGACTGAGGAGGGCGACGACAAGAAGCCTCGCATCGAGGAGGTCGATGACGAGGAGGAGGAGAAGGAAAAGAAGAAGAAGACCAAGAAGGTCAAGGAGACCAAGATTGAGGAGGAGGAGCTCAACAAGCAGAAGCCCATCTGGACCCGCAACCCCACGGACATCACCCAGGAGGAGTACGCTTCCTTCTACAAGTCCCTCTCCAACGACTGGGAGGACCACCTGGCTGTCAAGCACTTTTCCGTCGAGGGTCAGCTCGAGTTCCGCGCCATCCTCTTTGTTCCCAAGCGTGCTCCCTTCGATCTCTTCGAGACCAAGAAGACCAAGAACAACATCAAGCTCTACGTCCGCCGTGTCTTCATCACCGACGATGCCACCGACCTCATTCCCGAGTGGCTCGGCTTCGTCAAGGGTGTTGTTGATTCTGAGGACCTTCCCCTCAACCTGTCTCGTGAGACTCTCCAGCAGAACAAGATCATGAAGGTCATCAAGAAGAACATTGTCAAGAAGGCTCTTGAGCTCTTCACTGAGATCGCCGAGGACAAGGAGCAGTTCGACAAGTTCTACAGCGCCTTCTCCAAGAACCTCAAGCTCGGTATCCACGAGGACTCCCAGAACCGCCAGACCCTGGCCAAGATGCTCCGCTTCAACTCAACCAAGTCTGGCGACGAGATGACCTCGCTCTCTGACTACGTCACCCGCATGCCCGAGCACCAGAAGAACATGTACTACATCACTGGCGAGTCCATCAAGGCTGTCTCCAAGTCTCCCTTCCTTGACACCCTCAAGGAGAAGGGCTTCGAGGTTCTCTTCCTCGTTGACCCCATTGACGAGTACGCCATGACTCAGCTCAAGGAGTTCGAGGGCAAGAAGCTCGTCGACATCACCAAGGATTTCGAGCTTGAGGAGACTGATGAGGAGAAGAAGGCTCGCGAGGAGGAGGAGAAGGAGTACGAGAGTCTGGCTAAGAGCCTGAAGAACGTGCTCGGCGACAAGGTTGAGAAGGTTGTCGTCAGCCACAAGCTTGGCCCCTCTCCCTGTGCCATCCGTACCGGCCAGTTTGGCTGGTCCGCCAACATGGAGCGTATCATGAAGGCCCAGGCCCTCCGTGACACGTCCATGAGCAGCTACATGTCCTCCAAGAAGACCTTCGAGATCTCCCCCAAGTCTCCCATTGTTCAGGAGCTCAAGAAGAAGGTTGAGGCCGACGGCGAGAACGACCGCACCGTCAAGTCTATCGTCCAGCTGCTGTTCGAGACTTCTCTGCTTGTCTCTGGCTTCACCATTGACGAGCCCGCCGGCTTCGCTGAGCGCATCCACAAGCTCGTCCAGCTCGGCCTCAACATTGAGGAGGACGACGCGGAGCCTGCTGAGGTTGCTGCCACCGACGCTCCCGCTGCTGCCCCCGCTGGCGACAGCGCCATGGAAGAGGTTGACTAAATGATTTGCTTTGGTCGGCATGACGCTTATGCATCGGCATCGGGATCCAAAAAGGGTTGCACGGAGTTGAAAGGGCGTCACTTTGTTTTTAGAGCAGACGGCATGGACTTGCGATTTCGGAGCTGTTTATGTCTCCAACCGTCTACTAAGCGCTCCGTCGGTACCGGCGTGACTTTGCTCTTTGGAAGGGCACGGTATCTCTGGCTAGATAGCTCATGATGATGCGGATGAAGTAGATGCGATTAATGATTACAGTATGGAAGCAAAAGTTTCACTCATTGCAGCCGTGAATTGTCTACCGTATGCGTGACACACATCACGTCCAGCATACTGCCACACGCATGGCCATTCGAGGTCATTTATCTGCTGGGGTACGACTCGTGAACGCCACATGCGTAGGTATTCGGAACGATGAGATGTCAAGGGTATCGTCTTTATTGAAAAGCAATGCAGGCTGTCTTATCTAGTATATGCGCTGTGTAGAGAGTCGTCTAATGATGCGAACAAGAGAAAATCACCCAAGTTGTATACGCGTGAATGCGTCCGAAAGGAGAGTCGTCGCAGTAGCAGTCTTTCGACCAATTGACCGATTCATGGCTATGCAGCCTCCTCTAGGTAACTTGCACGACATATGAGAAGAAGGCGTCTATACTAGCACGTACAATGCGCAAATCTAGGCCAGAGTCAGCACCGTTGGCAGGCGTGTCCGCGGGGGAAGAAGAACGGATGGAGAGAAAGCCGACTCACTAGACTCAGACCGAGAACCATGGAGCACCAGAAGCACACGTTGTTGAGCGTCTCTTTGCCGCGAACCCAGCGCGTGCGCTGCAGCATGACAATGGGCAGCTGCAGCATCTGGCAGATGAAACCGTAGCCGCGAATCTTCTTGGTTATGCAGGCCATGACGATTTCGTGGCCGACGGCCGAGATAAGAAAGGTGATGATGGTCGCCGCCATCTTACCCGTGTGAGGGCGCGAAGCGCTGTAGACGTGGCGGCGCAGGAACGAGTAGACGGGCACGTTCCACTCGCGAGAAAACTCCATCCAGTCCGTCGAGTTCCACCAGTCGGCGTAAAAGTGGCGATCGGCGAAGCGGGTAATCTCGGCAAAGGCGCCCAGAACGTACTCGAAGATGACGAGGAACACGAGCAGAAACGTGAGCATAAACGGGAAAAGCAGCCACGAGATGCTCTCGGCGAGAATCAGCAGCGACTCTGAAACGGAACCCGAGGTAGCCTTGACGACGTCGAGACGGCGCGAGGCATCGACAAGCACGGGCAGAATGTACTCTTCTGACGTGACGGTAAGGAGAAAGATGCAGCCAAAGGTGGCGACAATCTTGGAAATGAGCGACGTCCAGTTGATAGTGGCGTTGCGCGGATATTCCAGCTCGTAGCAGAGCGTGGGACACAGCAAATAGTCCCAGTAGTTGGACCAGGTGAGGTTGCGCGGGTAAGTAATGTTACCCATGGGACTCGTAAGCTCGCGGGCAAGATCCTCGCGCAACGTCTCGAGTTCGTCAGCGCTGCCGCTGTCGTCGACGTCGACGTCTTCGTCTTGTACACCATCAGAGGCGCTCGGTATGCCCGAGATGGTGCCCCGGCGCAGATCGACGGAGGGGTACTGATAGGCCGGCTCGCGGTCGGTGGCAGCGGCGATGGGGTTGTCGAGGGCCCGAAGGCGCTTTTCCGTCTCGCACAGGTGACCGTTGTAGAAGGCCCAGGAGTGCATCTTCATGAGCAACACCATGGTATGGAGCAGCAGGAAGACCTGGGCCGTCCAGGTCCACTCTAGCCAGAAGGGTATTATAATCCAGAGCGACAGCCAAGCAACCTGATAGAGGCTCTGAATGGCCATGCCGCCCCTTTTCCAGGTCCAGACGCTGCTGGCCGAGGCTCTCCTCGCCCAGGTATGAAGAGGCAGGCTGACAGCTGTGCTCGCAACCATAAGAAAGTCGGCAATGGCCAGGTGCCAAAGCTTGACGGTGAAGAGCGACCAAATCTCGATACGCATTGGATAGCCCGTATCTTTGAAGTTGCGTAGCATGGTGGTGATGCCCATGATGGCAAGGCCAATCCAGAATAGATTAAAGAAGCCGTGAAAGTCGCGGTAGTCGCTATTGGGATCGAAGTGGGAGACACGCGATGCGAACTCGATGGTTGGGAAAAGACGGCGACGCTGTTCGGCGCGGACATGTTTGCGGACCGAGGACAGCGACTTGGCCGATGGAGGCGCATTATCGGGCACGGGAGTTGAGCGACCGCTGTAACGACGAGGTCAATCAGCCGATGAAACTTTTTGTCGACGAAGTGATGGAACGGACCTAGTCAGCGTGCTGGCCGGATCTACATCCCCAGCTTGGTTGAGATGGCCGTCAATGTCCATCGACGTCATGCGCGACAACTGCGAGACCTGCCAGTGCTGCGGCTTTCGGGGCCGGGGCCGGAGGACATGGTCATGATCGGTGCCGTTGGGCACAAAATCGGTACCAGAGCTCATGCTGAATGCCGATTATCGCGTTTCTGGCTGCCAAATGGATGTGTTGTCCTCATGGACAAGCTCTCGAGTATGCGCTTCTCCCGTCGCCGGCGCAGGGTGAAGCTGGATGGATAAGGCCGATAAGCATAGCAAGCTCGGTTGTTGGTGGGGGCGGGAAGGGCAACGATTGTCCAAGTGTCCAAGTGTCAAGAAAGGGGAAAGGGGGTTGAAAAAGCAAGCGACGGCGTGACGGTTGTCGGCTCGCCGCGCGTTTCCAGACGGAAGCCAAATAAGCTTTGGAATTGGGATGGGAATGACGGGCGGCTCTACGTCACCTGTGTCACGAATGCACGTGACTTGACGCGCGACGACGGCACTTTGCAGGCTAAACTGCCGAGATGTGAGGCGGTGCAAGCTGAGTGTGGCTGTGCGTTACACCCAGCAAGGCACACTCGCCACACAACACCACCAATGGTGAGCAAGAATAAGGCATACGGCGTTCACGATGGTTGCCTCTTTCAAATCCGAGACTGTAGCCTGCTGACTCTTGATTCTCGACAAGGATAGAAGTCAACCCAACTGACAGCCACTGCATGATCATCGATGATATGCAAATTCACGATGCGACACCCATCTGATCCCGCAACTCACATGACGGGCGTCTCGTCAATCTGAGAGACAACAGAGATGCTGCGCCAGAGCTGTCGGCGGTGACGCCAAAGTGTCAGAGACCTGAACGATCGGCCACGGCGAACATGAACCAAGAGGCCTCTCCAGAGTCAAAGGCGGCGGTCGGCGGATCCAAGACAAGCCAATCTTAGGATCCGGAGAGGCCAACAGGCCAAGGTCGCGTCCTCCGCGTCGGCCTTGCACCCGCAAATGCCGTCCCCGGCCCCGGCTGCAGACGCAGTCGTATGCGTTCCTGGCGGATGCAACCTCCGCCGCCATGCTACGAGGCGTCCGGAGTCGGGGCTGTCCGCTCCCAACCAACGACAGCACCAGCTCGCTCTCTGCTACCCTACGTATCCCACATATGTACGGGCTCTCTCGCGTGGGTGTACCGAGGACGAGGCTGGCCTCGCAGCCCAGGTGGTACGAGAGGCCTGGTTTCTAGGGACAGTTACGGAAAGATGGCGGCAGCAGCGATTGGAGAGCGTCGGCGTCGCACCGCGTGCTACTCTCGAGGTCTGACCGCCCTGGCGCCCTGGCGAACAATCCACCTCTGAATCAACCTAATTGCGGACGAAAGGCGGAGAGGCGCGAGAAAACAGGATGCTGCTGAGCAGGTAGGCAGGACCGTGAGCGGCAGCGGCAGCATGCGTACACGAGGCGAGGCGGTTCCACGGCGTCAAATCCCATCTGCCGGTCCTAATTTCAGCTGCTTCCTCTGGACAACAGGCCTGACTCTTGGCCAGCTCCTTTGCCCTGCTGGCCGCCTTGCGCCCCTTCGTTCCCCGCGTTCTCCAGGCCGTCTAGAGCTCTCGTCTGTTGATCCTCCAGGCGCTGCCGCCTGTCGGGAAAGGCCCCTGGTCCGAGGCTGAGCAGACCCTCCAAAGTCTGGGGCCGACGGGCCGTGGTCAAGC
This sequence comes from Hirsutella minnesotensis 3608, assembly GCA_000956045.1. Classification (NCBI taxonomy): domain Eukaryota; kingdom Fungi; phylum Ascomycota; class Sordariomycetes; order Hypocreales; family Ophiocordycipitaceae; genus Hirsutella; species Hirsutella minnesotensis. The sequence goes on along the minus strand of KQ030506.1, from coordinate 478,066 downwards.
GGGACGGCCGAGTGCAAGGGCCGGCCTGTCGCTCTCCTCCAGGTTGACCCTGATGTCCTCCAATCAGGGCAGAGGCGGAGCGGCGCAGCTGAACAAGGTGATGAGCGCGCGCCAAGGGGCATGTCGACGCCAATCGGCGCCACATGTCAGTACAGTATCTGAGTATTAGAGTATCTTTCGGGCGAGACAAAATCTATGCAATCTTGGACCGCGTCTGTACTAAAATATCACGGCCAAAGCAATACGGTGTCACGAAGATTCATGGAACTTGACGGCAAGCGAGCCGACCGAAAAAGCAACTTTGAAAGAAGCAGAATGGCGACCTGGCTGCTTCACGACTTCAGGACTGTATGGCGAACTGCTCTGCTACTGCTGCTGCTGTACGGTACGGTAGCGCCCGGCTCGTCACAATGCCATTGCAGATTGCCAGATGGCAGACGTCCCAGTCTCCCCAGTCTGGCTGGCCGGCCGGACGCCCAGTCCTGTTGCACGTCCAATCCGCTTGTTGCTCCGGCTTCTGCACCAGGTGCCTTGCAGAAGCACATTTGCGCTTTACTACTGCCGTGCCCGCCGAGTCGGGATATACGACAAGTATTACGACGGCCTGCTCCTGTGCACAGGGTTCCCCTTGTGGTGTCACCGCTGCCCTCTTGTTCTCTCGCCACGACTCTCAATCCCCATCCTGCCAACACGCCAGTCGTGCCATACTTCACCAACGGACTCGAGACATGCCAATCATGTCCCGTATTGAAGTCCGCACATGCAAGAGGCGCCCCACAACCGAGCAGCGTAGCTCTGCAGCGCTGTCTCGACCGCCTTCGTGTCAAATGCTTGTTCAGGATTGTCCTCACGGGGCTGCTGTGTGCATCGAGCATCGACAACGAATGCCTTTCTGCAAGGATCGATTATTGGCTTCCGACTGCAGTGCTCGCCAAGGGCCGGCGGCTTCTGTTTTTAGAATGTCTCGGGCCTGTTTCCTCGCGATCGAGGCGGTTGCTTGATACCTGGGTGATGGCGCTTCCAAGGCGCTTGCGAGAAGTATTATCTCGACTGCAGCCCATGGACACTCAAGGGCCACTGACCCTGCTGGCTTGAATCTTGCAGCCCGCCAGACGACTCTCTGGCCTTGCCCCTGGCGGCTCAAGCATGCTACCGGCAGGCTAGACTTCATCAGCCATCAGCCCTAGAAGAGACACGAGCCATCGGAGTCGTGAGCCCCGGGCCAGCTCCCCTGCCATACTGGTCTTTGCAGGGCCGACCCTTCAAGCTCAACCAGACGCCAACAGAGGCTCAGCTTCTCGGCCTGCTCCCGCCCGAAGCCTTGTCCACGCACACGGGACGAACGCCAGGGTGAGAGCCCAGGCAACCAGGGTAGCCATCAAGTCGCATGGCATGGCCAAGGCTGCAAGAAACTCTCGGTCGGCCAAGCACTCTGCCAGCAGCGTCATGGACAAGCCCGGCTTCTTGCGAGTAATCGCTTATTATTATCGAACCTGGCCTTCTATATAAACTGTTCCTCGGTCCTCTGCAAACTCATCTCTTGTCTCTCATCCTCATCCCCATCCCCATCCTCATCCACCTCCCCTTCTCTTCTCTAGTTGCTTGCAACGCCCAACCATCCCCTCTGTGACTTTGACCCTCTCCTCTGAGGTAGACCCTCAAACCGCCCAACATGCTTGTCAAACAGTTTCTTATCCCCGCTCTCTTCACCTTGACTGTCGCCGCCAGTCCCTTCGCAGACGGTGAAGATAATGGCAAGTTGGCTGCTCGCACAGACTACAAGCCCTACCAGCCCAACTGCGGCAAAGATGCCTCGTACAACGCGTACACGAAGCAATGTACGTGCCACAACTCTGGCACGAAGTTCGATGAGAAGACCTTGTCTTGCGGCTGCGAGGACGGCAAGTCCTGGAACGGCAAGCAGTGTGCCTATGACTGCGGTAAGGATGCCAAGTACGATGCCTACAACAAGAAGTGTGTATGCGAGAAGAAGGGCATGGAGTTCGATCAACACGCCAAGTCTTGCAGCTGCACCGGCGGAAAGGTTTGGAACAGCAACGGTTGTGCCTATGACTGTGGCAAGGATGCCACGTACGGTACCAAGAGCAACAAATGCGTCTGCGATAAGAATGGCATGAACTACGACGAGGGAAGCAAGTCCTGCGGATGCTCCGACGGAAAGGTCTGGAACGGCCAGACTTGTGCTTACGACTGCGGCAAGGACGCTTCCTACAACGATTACGATAAGAAGTGTGTTTGCATCAAGAAGGACATGAGTTTCGATGACAGGAGCAAGACTTGCAGCTGCACCGGCCGAAAGACTTGGAACGGCAAGCAGTGCAGCTTCGATTGCGGCAAGGACGCCTCCTACGATGACAAGAACAATAAGTGTATCTGCAACAAGAACGGCATGGACTACGACAATAAGAGCAAGTTCTGCGGCTGCAGCAACGGCAAGGTCTGGAACGGCAAGACCTGCGCCTACGATTGCGGAAAGGACGCCTCCTACAGCGACTACGACAAGAAGTGCGTCTGCCTCAAGAAGGACATGAACTTCAATGACAAGAGCAAGGCCTGCAGCTGCGCCGAGGGCAAGACTTGGGATGGCAAGCAGTGCGGATACGATTGCGGCAAGGATGCTTCCTATGACGACAAGGCCAACCAGTGCGTCTGCTCGAAGAAGGACATGACCTACGACAATAAGAACAAGTCTTGCGGCTGCATCAACGGCAAGGCTTGGGACGGCAAGCAGTGCGGATACGATTGCGGAAAGGAGGCCTCTTACAACGACTACGACAAGAAGTGTGTCTGCCACAACCAGGGTCAGGAGTTCTACGACAAGGCCAAGACCTGCAGTTGCGCTGGTGGCAAGGTCTGGGACGGCGGCAAGTGCGACGACAAGTGCGGCAAGGATGCTGATTACAACGACTACGACAAGAAGTGTGCCTGCCGCAACCGCGAGTTCTCCTACGACTCCAAGACCAAGAACTGTGGCTGCCCTGCCGGCAAGCGTCTTGATGCCAAGTCTGGCAAGTGCCAGAGCAGCTACGGCTACAACCACTAAAGCGTGATTGCGAGAGGGCGAGGATGTTATGGAAGGTCTGAGGTGTAGAGACGGCAGGGCTTGGGGCTAGGGGGAAGCGAGCCGTGATTTACCTGTTCCTGTTTCGGGTTTCCTGATTTTCCCTCATCCAAGTCGTTCGTGTTTCCATTAGTCTACGTCTTTTGCATGGCTCGGAAGCGCGGGAGTTGACGGGCCGACTTGAATGTTATTCTCCTTATCGAGGCATGGTACCACTGCGGGCATACGAGAGCCGTGAGCAGCACCCTTGAAACGGCACGGCAGCCTGGATCTGCGCCGCGGACTAGATTAGAGATCAAGTCAGTTTATATTTCAACATGCTGAACGCGTGTGCTTTGCCGTGTGGGGCAGTCGTGATGGCGGCAGCATTCGCAACTATGACTGCGAGATGGTGCCTCCATTCGGGCGGATCTCGTGGTCCTCTCGAGCTCGTATAGGATAAGAGGCCTACAATGTTGCGTCCAAGTGGTGGTGAGGAACTGTAAGGATGATGGGTGAAGCTCCATCTGCGCAGCCTACTGTGCCGACCTATTAGATGTACCAGATCCGCGTCAGCTCTCGCCAGAATAGAAGCGAATGCCCTGCCTCTTCAGCAACTCATGACGGGAGGAGGATTGGAAAGTTCTCCGCCGAGTATACCAGGCTGAGTTGACCTTACGAGGTTTTGGACACGCCCGAGCGGTTCGGCTCATGCCCGTCTTGAAGCAAGACACGATTGATCGTCGAGGAGTCTTGGGCTGTCGCATAGGGTCACGAGTTGGCCATTGACGGGGTGAATTTTGGGTCGTGTATCGTGGGTCATGATGTGTTGGCGTATCGGCATGTCTGTGAGGCGTTTGGCAAAAGGGGGAAACGGGTTTCCTCTAGAAGAGATACCCTCGGAAGATGCAATCCTAGGGTTCTTTGGCACTCTTTGTTCCACTTGGTGAAGGATTGATTGTCAGCATTTCCCGTCGTCGGTCTTGCTGGCAACTTTGCACAGAGCACACGCCAACCATGCTCGACCCTCGCTCGACCACGACGCCGGAGACTCGAGATATCCATCGCACAAAGGTCAAGCGCATCTCTTCCCTCCTCCCGCCAGCCTCTGTCTCTCCGCACTGCCCTGCTCGTGTAACAGACGGAGCACCTCTTTTGTCCATTCCCTCCGCAGAGGCCTGCCATCTCCTGCCAAGGGAGGGCCCGAACGCATGCTGGCTGCATATCCGAGGAGGGGGACAAGAAATTGGATGCTGCAGTATTGGCAGCTTCTCACGCATTCGACGGGACGCGTGTCCAGTTGTGTAACGGCCATGTACCGTCCAAGCAGCTCAGCGCTCCCGACACGTTGCGCACGCAGGAACCACTCGTCAATGGCACAGGGCGTCAATTCACTCAGATTGCAGCAAGCCTCTGATGCTCTAGTCACAAAAAGAGTGTCGTCCATCTTCCTCCTCATCCCCTGCTCCCGCAAACAACGCCCCCTCTTCTCGACCAGACGCGCCAAGCGTCGTGACTCCGGTGGTATCGACCAAAAGGTCCCCAAGTATAGCCAACCCAACCAACTCTGCCAAAGATTGTGTACAAGGAGCGAAGTCCAGACATGTGCTCAAGGGACGCTTCGGGTCGACGCCGTGATTGCTCCCCAAACTCATTGAATGTGCGGCTTGCCAAGCGCACATATTCTCGTGAATGAATGATCATAGGTACGACATTCCATGTTTCTCCCGAATTCGTTTGCGACATTCCCGAATCGAGGCGTGTTTGCCGCGCGACATGTTGTTTCGTTATTCGTGACCGTTGAATAAATAGAATATAATGAACATAAAACTGTGTAAAACGATGCATGACAGTCGGCCTCACCCGGAAAGCTCCCGTTCAGAGAACGCAGACGAGTTCAGAAAAGAGAACCGCTGCCGTCAACGCCAATTATGCGTAAGCCGCATACCCCTCGCGGTACGGCTTCTCGTAGCTGCTGTATTTCACGTCGTCATACCCGTACGCCTTGGATGTCTTGACCTTGGGGAACTTCATTCCCGAGTTGCCGTAACTGCTTTCGCGAGCAGGCGGAGGCGGTCGATTCTCTACGACGGGAATTCCGCCAGAAGTTGAGTAGTATCTGTGTGGGTCCATCTCGGAATCTAGACGGCGAGAATAGGTCCCTTGAAGCTTTGCGCGACCATTGTCTACCTGATACCGTGATATGTTTTCCGGTTCCGCGGCCCGGTACTGCCTGGTACTCCGATATTTGTGATCGTTATCACGAGCGTGCCGCTCGTAGACGTCGTCCGAGTCCGACTCTTCTTGAATTTGAGGATGCAGGCGAGACCGGTCCCGGCCGCGGGGGGTGCCGTCAGCAAATATGTTGAAACTCTGCGACCTCGCGACGCCCGGAACAGGCCGCACCACGTAACTTGCATCGACTGGCATGGAGCTCGTGCGGGGAATTTCACGTCGGGGCGGCGAGCTAGGCGCCATTGGCGGAGTCGCCGAAGACTTGGAAAACTGCGCGGCGTGACGGCTTGTTGGCGAGGCATTCATGACGAGGGGCTCTTCCACCATTTCCCGAGACGAGGTCCGGAATGGCTTGTCTCTAGGGATTCTTGGGCTGTCTCCAACCTCGCGGCGAGTCCTTCCCGACGAGCGTCGCACATCGTCGTCAGGTGTAACGAACGGTGAAGCCGAGCTGGTCATTGGGGGAGGCGTGGGAGCCGGGGGCTGCAAATTTCGAGGATGATACGTCTTGGACCGCTGGAGAGCCGGCGGAGCACCGCCCCTGGTTCTCTCAATGTGAGACAGTGCATCGCCCATTTTCGGGTGCAGCCGGTGAGAGGTCGATGGAGATGGAGATGGCATGTCTTCCTGGCTGGATGAACGATCGCGGGCCTCGTCAAACTTTTCGTACCTCTTGGAACTGCTCGACTTCTTCTTGTCCGACTTGGAGGGCGGGATGTCGTCGTCAAAAGACTCGATGTACGGTTTCGCGTAGCGCTTCTTCTCATCTGCCTCCCTCTTGATTTCCTTGTCGCGCAATTTCTCTCGCTTGTTCTTGTCAGCACGTCGCTGTTCCTTGGCGTCCTTTTCGGCACGCCTGGCGTCTTCAGCCTTTCTCCGTCGTTCTCGATCCTTGTCGCGTTCTCTCGCTTCACGCTCTCTCTCTCGTTCTCTCTCCGCCTCTCGCTTTGACGGCCTTTCGGCGTAGCTGCCCTCGCGGCGAGACGAGCGCGGGGGAGTGGCGTCAAATATTCTCGGACCACGGCCAAGCTCTTCTTCCCACGAGCGCGAGTACGAATGTCCGCGGGGGGGTGGTGACCGGCCTATGGGCTCCGGCGGCTCGGCGGTGTAGACGTTGAACTCCTTTGGCGACGATCGAGGCGTCGAGATGTTGGCCTTGGTCTGGAACTGCTTGCGAAGCTCGACTAGCTTGACCTGGTCGTCGTACTTGCGACGTTCGCGCTCATCAGACAGAAGCTCATAGGCTTGCTGGACCTTTTGGAACTCGTCTTGCTTGAGAGCCTTGAGTGCGGGATCCTGCACCTTGTCCGGGTGGCACTTGAGGACGAGCTTGCGATGGGCCGACTTGATTTCGGAAACCTGTGCATCCTTGGAGACGCCGAGAGCCTTATAAGGGTCAGGCGGCAGGACAGTCATGATTGAGATGTCGGTGAAGGAGAGCGACCCCGAAAAGCGACCGGCGCCGTTCGAGAAGTGCGGAAGGACGAAAATGGCCTCAAGCCCAGCTTAATATTGGCATTCAACGGTGGTGGTGATGAGAACGGGCCGAAAGAACTGAGCGGCTGGCCACGTCGATTGTGCTCACGCAGTCTGGCGTAGCGTGGCCAAAAGCGCCGATGCGCGTGATAAAATACACGGTCGAAATAAACCGCTAACTCCTGATACGAGACAGAGTGGTCGCAGCAGCCCCTATGCCAGAGCAGCCACGTGCAGCAAGAGGATGGGTTCGCGACGGACGGGGCTCAGGGCCGATTTTACAGTCGCACGGGGCGGAGAGTTGGGTAATTGGTATCTTCGTCCCTTGTGTCTTGGGGAGCAAGGCCCGTAAGAACAATCTCGAAGTGGCTGCTGTACGGTGACAAGGTCACGAGTTTTCAGGGATTGTAACGCAGCCCTGATTCGCCGGAGGCTGCGGAGGGAGGGGGGCCAAGTGATGGGGGGCGGGTGAGGATCGGACACCAGCGCTGCACGTCGGCGGGCGGGGCGGATTCGTCCAGTGAGTGCCTGGAGTGACCGGGACGTGCTGATGGATGCTCCAAGGGGGGTGGGGGCGTGTGGGAGCGCAACTGTGGGCAAAGCAAAGCCGGTGGCAGTAGCGGTAGCGGTCGCGGTAACAGCAGCGGCGGCGGCGGCGGCAGCAGGAAGCACGCAGCAGGAGCCGACCAGGGCGGATGGGTGACGAGTTATAGAGGTGGGTGTGATTGCAGTGAAGGCGGCCGCCGTGTGCTGCGCTGTGCTGCGAAGTGTGCGTGGGCTCAGCTGATGGGAGGATTGATCGATGGCAAGGAAATGCTGTGCTCTTGTCTTGAAGCCGTGATCAAAAATAGAAGACTGAGCAACGACCGGGATGACAAACAGAGAGCTGGAATGTTTGCTGCTCGGCGACGTCCGGCAGCCGTCGGTGTTTCTCGAAGAGACGCGCACAACCGTTTGTCGAGGGCCTTGTCTTGCTTGGCTGGGCCGGCGGCAGCAAAGTCCGGGACTCGGAGAAGTCGATCGAAGCAAGGCTCCAGGGGATGACGAGGGCTTACCAACCGCTGTTTGCTGCCAAAAAGGTCGGGGTACCACGAACCGAGGGCTGATTGGATCCAAAGGGGAAACTCGAGAGGACGAGTGATTGGCCAAAGGAGCGACTAATCGCCCGTCTGAGAGTGAGGAATCAAGGGAGAAGTGCAGCGGAATCCGCGGAATCCGCGTCGGCAACGGGCCAGTGAACGAGCGACTGTCGGTGTCTTGAGGGGGCCGAGCCGGAGCAGCCACGGGGAGGGGGCCAGCTGATGGGAGAGAGACAGTGATGCAACTTATGCCCCGTGTATCCGTACCAAAAAGGACTCGGTTCTGCAAGCACTGTCTGTGACGGACGTCGTCTGGTGCCGTTGGTAGCTCGTACGTTACTCGGTACAGTAGGTGGGCGCCTTTTTTTTAGGTGCCGTGAGTGGCGCAAGCGGTCCGAGGAGCGGAGACGAGGAGCAGCCGTCAGTCGCAATAGGCCGCGGGCGACTGTACTTCGTACAGATTGGAGAACGGGCCCAAGCAGGGGGGAGGGAGGATCCGCCAGGCGCGGGAGGAGAATGGGACGGCTCGCTTTTGGTGCGGGGACGGGACTGCGGGAAACAAAGCGTACGAAGGTGTCTCGTCTTGTCGAAGTGGCAGGTTGATACGCGTTGAGTCAGCAGCGGCGGCTACAGTACAGTAGCTGATCAGGGCCCGATCGAGACTTGATGACGAGGCCACAAGTCGCGTCCTGTACCGAGTACCACCCTCCAGGTTCGTTTGCGCAGCTATGCCGAGCGAAAGTACAGTGTGTACTGGACAGTGTGCACGACGCCAGCGAGCGAACGAGCGAAGTCTCGGTATGGATGCGCGTGTACTCTGTACAGGTGTGGCAGCTCCCGCTAACCCGTTTGGCCGTTCGTCCTCGTAGAGGTGGGTGAGCTTGTGGATAGTGCCCGGTGTGTCAAGTTGCTGGCCTGTGCAGCGTCTGCTTGGAACTGCGGTACAAAGTATCCAAGTACGGAGTACCTCGGCAGAAATGAATGCGGTTGGTGCGATCCGATCCTTCTTGAACGGGCAAACTTGTGCTTATTGGGGCTGAGGGATGACACGAGAGGAAGAACGCGAGGAAAGGTAACGAGCAAAAGAGGCGGGCGGTGGCGGTTTTTTTGCCAGTGACAATTGCGCCGCGGCCGTTGATTCGAAATGGTCTCAGTGATTGACCCGACGACGGCGCATGTCTTTTGGGAAAGAGACAAGCGGTGAAGGCCGTGGGTAGACGACAGATTGGCCGACAAGGAAAGAAGAACCCGTTTTCCCCGGTGCACAGTATGAACCTCAATGAGTTAGTTTGCGTCTTGAGTGCATTTGCTTCATCCACAGGGACCACAACACAGTAAACGCACTGGCTACTCTCCTAGCGCGGCCACCAAGCGTCAAGAAAAGGTACCTCGAGACAGCCGGGGCTACTCGCCCCATCCTCCTCCTCCTCCCTCCCTCCTCCCTTTCCCGACTCTGGCGATGCTTCCAAGGCGAGCTGCAGCACCCGGTGCAGCTCCAAGGTCGAATGGCATCACGAGCAGGGGTCAAAGCGACAAGGGGGCCACAAAGGTCTGCGTGGAAACTGACCGATGCATCAGGGGCTCCTCGCTCCAAGAGTCTGGCTAATGCAGAGCTGCGCCTGGCTACCACCTCAGAAAGGCACCACCTTGGCCACCACCAACGGCCACCTCCACCATCTCCCACCACAATACTGTAGGCACATGGACCGCCTCGAGTCTGCAGCGCCTGCCCGTGACGCCGCGTCTTGAGCGACACTATTGGACTACGCCGTCGATACCGACTCTGCAAAGCCACCCAGTACGCGCAAGCAGGTATACCTTGCGTTCTCCCATGGCATGGTGTTCTCCCGGCTCTGCAGACGCGCACATGTGGCACCTACCCCGGCCTAGCCGACGTCTTGCACTCGTGGGCGAGTCCTGACTTCTTCGCCAGGTAACGTTGGTGGGCTGGTGACCTTGGCAGTTCTGCTCGTCCATCCCCATCACCTGTCCGAGATGGGAGCTATGATGGCTCATGGGAAGGTGTCAACAGACGGGTCCGGCAACAGACCCGAGCCCGATCGAGCATCGTCTCCCTACATCATCTTTTGTTGAGATGGCTTTGTTCGTCGGCATCGCCGCCTTCCCGCGGGGACACATGCCATCACATCGCATGCAAGCACTGTTACGTCTGGAGGCAGTACAGTATTTGCTCCTGCGGTAGCCTGCCGGGTCCCCCAAAGAGTGACGAGAGTCCCTCGGCTCATTCGCCCGTCTTTATTGAGCTGCCTCATCACTTGGCATGGTGGAGGGCAAGGCACTGGATTCCGGATGCCCATGGCATGCCCACAGTCCTCCTGTCCATCCCGGCTACGTGGGCGCGGGTCGACGACTCCTCCGATCAAAACCTCTCGCCCGCGCTGGACTGCAACTAATCAGTCATGCTCGTCGCCGATCGATGCCAGGAGACCAACCGCGAGCGGTTGTCAACTAAAGACTCTTGATAATTCTTGTCCCATGATGTAGCCATGGCGAGGGATCCCGCATTGGCAGCCTTCCGCTATTGGATTATTGGACCGCGCTTATGTCGACATCCGCAAGGACGGACCTGCAGGCCACCCAGAGGCCTCTTGTGCTGCAGTGTGAGAAGAGAAGAGAGCAGCTCCAAGGCATCATGTCCCGGATGGATGAGGGGTTCAGACTTCAGAGGCACGGTAGTGGACCTTTGATGCACGCGTCTGAACCTGGTAATGTGCGCATGGCGCAACACCTTCTTTCTCCTCATGGATCATCCGAAGATACATTCGATTACTCTTTCCAGTGCATGGAAGGCAACGACGTAAGCCTGGCAGACTCGTAATCACGGGCCACGTGAGTCGCGAGTTGGAAGCCAGTCGAGCTTCCTCTTTTCCAGCTGATTGCCACAGACAGAAAAGGGGCCGAGGCTGCCCAGAGGTCTGGGTCTCGTCAGCTGCCGCAGCCTTCTCCAGTGCGGTCGCGGCCTGTTGTGCAGCTGCGAGCTCTTCGGTACTGTACGCGGACGACGGAGTTGCTCCTCAACTCGATGCCATTATTGGTCGGTCTCGGATGGGCGAGCAGCGGACACGAGTGGCTCTCGTTCGTCCCCAGCACCGGCTTCGACCAGCAGGCTTCCACTGGCTGACGTTTGGTCGTTGGCCGTGGCGCGGCGAATCAGGATTCGTGCGGCCCAATGCCAGGAACGACAACCAATAGACCCGCAGCCTCACGCAAAAGCGTGCAGATGTGCTCCTTACCCAGGGCACAAAGGACCCATGAGGCCAGCAAGGGATCGCAAGGGCAGGTTTTGCGACCAGGATGCGGGACGTGAACCAGGTGCATGCCGCCACCTAGGGCGCAGGCACGAGGAGAACTGAGGCCTTTTTTGTTGTTGCTGGCGACTCCAATTTGCTGATCTCGGTCATGAAACCTGGATTGTCAGGTAATGGCAAAGAGCCCGATTTCCGCCCGCACAAAGTCGAGATGGCGTGGGGAGCCTGGGGAGCTGCAGCAGATCATCTATCACCGAACACTGAACGACCAAAGAATACCTAGCGCCATTTGCAGCCACCCGCCGAGAGCTTGGGTGGCTAGGTGGGCAGCCATCAACAGGCTTCGTCCCGGCATCTCGACTCACTAGACAACGGCATCGTGACTACGCCCTCAAGGAAAGCTTCAGAAGGCGTCTCGGAGGGCGACTAGCTTCACAAGCGGGGCGGCCGCGGATCGGGGCCGCGGAGTGGGAAAGCTGGGGAAGCGAGCTCCCATATCGTCGCAAAGCCGGCCTGCAGCGAGAACCGTGCGCCTGCTCGCGTTGGCGTCGGTCCATTGACAGCTAGGGCGACGTCTCAGAGGCTCGGCGGGAGGCGGCAATATTTGCCGGTGCCTCAAAAGCCGCCGTCTGTCAAGGACTTACATGGCATATGTAGGTATGTGTATGCAGACATGCACGTCCTGGCCCTGGCCACCCCCACGGCATGCCGGCTTTCGAGGAACATGTCGCGCCTTTCGTTCGAGTCGCCGCGCTTGACCGGCCGCATCGTGGCAAACTGGACGGCACGTGGTTGGCTGCCTTTGCACAACGTCCACGTCAGAAAAAACCTGCCATGGGAGGTGCAAACCTGGGGAGGGGGGAAGAGTGAGCGGGCGCGGAGAGGGCGCACAGCAGCTTGGGGGGGGGGACGTGCCCTTTTGCAGCGCCCAAACCGCAGAGGCAGCCGCGTCCAGTCATCCTGTCAGATGCGCGGAGATAGAGTAAGCGAGACACAGGGCGAGGGTGGAAGAGAGGAGAGAGGGATTTGCAGTGTGCGCGGCGGCAGGTCGACGCAACTGCCGGCCGGACGGCTCGTCGTTCCATATCGTTCGCCGGGAATTGGGCAGCTCGCAGGTTACAGATTAGACATTGACGACGGACGAACACATGGCGCGCCTTGTCCCCCGAGTTGCCGTCTCGCCCAGAATACGTCATTGCCCATCCAATTGCCCGAGCGCCGAGGAAGTCTATCCATGATTTGCATCGTAAACCGCCTCCGCTGCCCGTCTGTAATCTTTTCTTTTATACAGTATATTCTTGGGAGGGTCACACCAGGGGGCAAAACTGACTGGACAGCTCTTTCGGGTTGTCAAGTTGTCCTGGTTGGCCAATGGATATTCGCCGCAAGACGCACAGTTGGCGCGCCCCCCACCCATTCCTTTCACTGAACGATGCTTACG